>JFFI01001943.1:0-63360 GCA_001563125.1 Colletotrichum salicis
TTGGGCTTACTGCCTGTGCGCTTCGGGCGTCTGTTTGGTTGGCGCTTAGCAAAGGTGTGTTGTGTCGCGGTGTAAGACGCGAGCATGATGCTCAAATGGCACATTAATCCACCAGTTGATGTCTCTCAAACCATAACTTGGTTCAAATGGAATGACTCGATTCGATGCCATCCGTTGTAACGTCTCAGGCGTTCTTGACTCAGTTAGGTGTATGTTTTGCCAACAAGTTCCTGTGGTACCTTGGTCCGAACAATCACGACAAAGTTGCCCTACTACATTCTCATCTGAACTTCGTCATTTGTTCAAAAATCGCAGTGCCGCCCATCAACTAACTATCTTAATCCCGGCCTTCGATGGTGAAGCCTCATTCATTGACGCATCACTTGGGACCACCATACAGGGTCCATCGACGATTAAGATAGTGATACTACTCGCCAAGTGACCAACGGCCTTTCATGGAACCGATTTTGGAAAATTATCCGTCGAATGCAACTTTGCAAGTTTTACCGACCTGTCAGGACTGAGGAAGCCACGCACACGTTTGTTGAGACGGTACAAAAACTTGATGTCGGCGACAAGGTGGGGTTTTACTCCTCCACGTTGGAGTCTTGCTGATGGATGCTCGCTGATCTTTTCCCTTATCGAAAATCGGACAATGCATCTCATCAAGGATTTCAACGACGGAATTCCGGTTTTTTAAGATCATGAGATGCTACCCCAGCGCCAGTGAAGCTTGCAAGATCTGAGCACATACCAGCACCAGATCGGGGAAGCAAGGGGCAGTGCCGGTATACGGAAACACCTCTTCCATCCTTAAGGGGGAGGGTGGCACGGGGAACTAAGTAGGACGACCGCTACTGAGTTGGGTTTTGATACTGCTCGGAGCTCATTTGCGGACATTTACATTTTGAATGGATTGATGGTTGTTCGGCGAGATTGCTGCTTCGTCGTCTCGGACATTGAGGTGACATCGTTCACTGGGCATGGGGGGTTTCAGGCCCGGGGGAGACAATGGCATATCGGCAACCGGAGGATTCGAATTGGTTGTTCTTGAAGCAGTATTCAGTCTACTGGAGCATGCCTTGATATTATGTGGAAACGATGAAGATTCGGCTACTTCTCATCTCGACTGTTGCTTGTCTGGTGTCTTGTCTGGTGTGATCAACGGTCACGCGGCGGCTGTTCAAGTGTAAGTCATGTGAGACGCCAAGTATCTGGGTGATTTACCAGCTCCGTTGCAAACCCACACATCACGGTATTCTAACTCATACCATTGTCTCGTTGAAGTGTCTCCCGTCCATGTATTAGTAGCGTACTCATTTCTCGGTGACTTTTGTGAGCCATGCCCATAGTCTGCCGGGCCATTTTCCCATGATCCAGGACTCTCTAAGAACCTCGGACATCATGGAAAAAGTGATATAAACAAGAAGTAACCCCCCAAGACAACTCACTTTGCCGAGCTTACTTTTCGTTGGGAAAGCCTTCAATCCAGACTGCCTGTTTCTAAAGTTTGGCAGAAACAGGCGTAATCCCCGTCCAGAGACGTGGTATAAGTCACGATCGGTCTAAGCTGACGAGGCAGGGTGCCTCTTCTGAGCTACAAATTCGAACTGCATCTTATAATTAGGGTAACAGGTGTAAAAAAGCCAGGAATGACACCTCGGGAGACAGCGCTCATCAAATCCTGGCAAAAGTCACGATGTGTGGTTGCTGCGTTATCGTGAATTATGGTCAACTTATACCATGGATTCCAGCACATACGACCATACCCACTGGAAAACTCGGGATCCCGTCCGCTCTCCCATAGATAAGCCAATGAGGGCCGGATTAGTAGTTGGGTCGGTGACGACCAGCGAATACCTGGTGTTGTATGTTTCGTTTTCACTCTTTTTGAAGTGTTTTGATGTTTTCGTAGTGGTGGGTGACGATGGGGGTCCAGCGGGTAATTTGTGGTGAACTTGCCTGCAGCTTTACTGCTTAGCTAGGAAGTCTACCGTACAGAGACAGTGACAATTGTTTAGACACGTTCCTATTACGCCCGGATCCAAATGGTTCACTTGTGATGTGGGTTGAAGACTGCACGCTTGCACGTAGGCATGATCATGAAAGCTATAAGGCCTGATAGACACTACACTTACCGGTTTCAGTTATCGAGTCCAGCACCACACTTCGGCTTGCTACTTCCAAGCTGCCAGTTTTTGAAGGGTGGGACTGTGAGAAACGTCCAAATTTTCGGTCCATCTCTTGTGCTGATGTGGGTTGTGGTGCGACTGACCGATGGCCAAAAGAACGCCTTTCCAGGCAGAAGCTCGAAACTATTGTAAGGGCTAATTATAAGATTAACCTAAAAAAAAAGCAGTTAGGATGCTTTAGCTAGAGTGCGAACATGTGAAGAGATGCCTGTGAAGTGTGGGCCGCTCTGAGCAGCTATTGCCAACCTGAAATGCAAGCAAACTTCCAACCCGGGGCAGAAAGGGCCAGTGTCTTTTCACCTTGGTTGATATTGATTATGATTAGTTGCTAGATGTTGACTGTGTATCACAACCGGGTGACCGTTTGCAAGTACACTGATAACTCATACGTGGCTGACTGCTGTGCAAGATTTCATAACTGGAGTACACGGAAGAATACAACGAGCCCTTGAGCTTCTACAATGCTTGTGATCCTGGAGGATTTGATAAGACAGGATGATCGGCGGCAAAACAAAGCAGGCTATGAGTTGGGTTGACGGCGGTTGGAAAGTATTGTGTCGGCGTTCAGAAGATGGTCCATTCCCCCGGGAACAACGACTCTCGATTCTCTCACAAGGAGATATCCATGTCTTCCTTTTGCTTGTGAATGTAATTGGGAGAGAATTTGCACTAGAACGCTCCAGTTCAAGATCAAGTCTCACCTCAAATGAACATTACGAGGTCAAACGGGTGTCCAAGCAATAGGCATAGAGCTATTTGGCAACTTCCTGTTTCCTTAACCGACAAGCAAGGCAGGACACAAGGCCGAACCACCGTCACTCCCGATCTACATAATTCCCAAGCTAGAAACTGTAGCAGCACTGAAAGCTTCATGCGGGAGAAAACTGATCGTACAGATCTCAACGATCATCATCTTGAACGTGTCAAAAACTGGGCTACTAAACCCATAGTGAACACCCTTTCCACTAGTTCTTCTCACCAACCACAACGTGTATAACATCCCCCTCACGAAGCATTATCATACGTAAAAGCAACTGTTATAACTTACAAGATGCGACAAAATCTCTCGTTCCTGAAGCTCGCACTGGCTACAGTGGTGCCAGCGGCCCCCCTTGATGACTCGAACTATCTCCATAATACCGCCTCGAAGCTCAAAGGTTGATAGATCTAATCTTCCTCCAGCTTTCATCCCTTTAACCTAGAACAGTGAAGCACGGTAACGGAAGCCCCAAGAAGAAGTACCTATACAAGCACTCACCCTAAGTTGATAACGAGTCTACTAATCTTTCCCTTTTGGGCCGCAATTCACAGGTCCTAAATCAGTACGCGTCAAAAATAAACATAAATATACCGATGGCGGCTACAGTATCGAAAAAAAAAGCAGAGAGAGAGAGAGAGACCTTCACAATCGAGTGGGAGTGCCTCCGTCACAGACCCCAAGGGGCTTCTCCAGCGCCGGCTTTTGCGTGTCCCAGGCTATCACGACCGGCCGAGACCACGGTGTGCAGCAACAGCGACGACGCGGAGAACCAGGAGCTTTGCGTGTGGGTGTTCGAGCGCGCACACCGAGTACGAGGTCCAGGACTAGAAGATGTCGGATTGCGGCACCTCAAAACACAAGGGGAGACGTGTACATAATTACGGCGCCGAACGAGGACGTTTGGGGGAGAATGTTTCATACTGCGTGAGCAACGCTTGCAGGGGGCAAGGGTGATGAGTACCGCGCATCGAACTAGCAGAGGAACGAGCTGATGAGGGGAATGGCTCGCAGGGTCAACGTTTGAACGGTTCTTGATGATAGTGCGGCTCAGCGTGGATCTCGTTTGGTTGTTTAATGTTTGGAATGGAATTAGGTGGCTGGGATAGTAATGAAAATTGTAAGGGAGCTAGCAGACACTCGTTGAAGATGAAGAGGTAAAAAACCCACCACGCAAGAAAACACAAAGTGCGTTGTGTTGGGTGACGGCATGTCAATAATAGAAGGAGACGCAGACAACGCAGCGGCTATGATATATCTTGCCAGTCTCCAGGGTGGCCTCAATTTCATTCGTGTGGATATCCCTACTGCCACTACCTCGTCAACGCCAAATGGCAGGGCAGAATCACCAAGAAAGAAGACGACGACACACACAGCCAAGCGATGCCTAGAGATGCCTAGAAGGTAGACAAAGAGGTGGGATGAAGCGGTCTATGAATCGGGCTTGACCGTGTCCTCAAGGATGGCGACCATTTGGCGTGGTTAGGGCAGACACTGAGAACATTGTTGGGATCAATCTTTACTCGAATAATACATTATATATTGATTTGATGCTGTATATGAAGTTGGCACCAGGCTATTGTATGGCATAAAGGGTATATGAAAAATTCGTGCTAGGGCTTTCCGCAACCCACGTTGCTTTCTCCAGCATTTCGTTCGTTTCGAGTACACAAATGAAATCCCCCGTAACAGCAGATACGAGGTTTGCAGTTCATCCCGGGGTATTGGTCGACGACTTGCGTCGAAGTCAACATGACCGACTCCATAAACGCCTTGCACGCATATCCATAAATCGGAGGTCGTGGTGTAAAACAAAGGAAATGTGGAAACGAGCGGGCCGACGTTCAAGCAGGCGTCAGAATCAAGACTTTCTACTTCCTCTTCTGTCGGGCCTTCCACTCGGCTCGCGTCACCTTCATCAAGATGTCCTCATCTTTTACCGGAATCCAAGAGGTCAAAGCCTTCATGGCGTTCTCAAAGTCCGAGTCAAGAAGAACGTCGCGTAGCGCATGGATCAAAGCCGCGCTGGTGGAGTGCAGAATGTCAATGCCGTTCATGGTGACGGGCGATTCAGGCACTTTGGGAGAGTCTGTGGGGTTCTCTCCAAGAAGCAAGAAGACATCCCAAACGCGTAGTTGAGCCGCGAAGGGGATGGATAGGTTGAATAGTGTCAGGTACCATCGGGTACCGTAGGCTGTAGGATCAATGCAGAGCTCAGTCTAGGAAGGGTCAGTCCAACGTCATCGGTCGAGAGGCGCGTGTATGTCTTACCAGCTTCTTGGCGACGTCCTTGCCGTCCAGCCATTTGGTCTGAAAATCGTTCAGAGCCGCCATCAGACCATCAAAGCCAGGACTGTACAGCTTTTCTAGGCCACGTAGTTGCCACAAACGGACAAGCATGACGAAACACTTCTCCTCATCAAAGTAGCACAGCAGCGTCGCCGCCAACGAGGCCATGCCTTGAACGTAGCCAGTATTCGGGAAGTAGAGCGATAATGCGTGCAAAACTCGGAACAACAAGCGCTGACCGCCTCGGTAGCGCTTCCGGAACATGACGTGCCTGCTGATGGTGCGAGGGACGTCCAAGTCGATTTGCACATCGTCCGGTGACCCCCTACACTGCAGGCGGTGGAAGTCGGTGATGATGGAGTCTTCGGATGGCGAGTCTTTGTGAGCCCTGGCGCTGGTTGCCATGAACGAGTACCACGCAGATGCTCTCCACCGGTCGGGAATGCCTTTCCACGTCCTATCGATGAGCTTTTGGTTCTTGACATCGAAATCGAACTCCATGCCTTCGCCGTCCTTGCCCTTCTTGACGATCTTGGCCATCTTACGCCACTTTTCAGATCTCTCCCATTCCTTCTTTTTGATGGCCTCGGAGATCTTCTCCACCTTCTCTTCATCGCCCAGTGAAAGCGAAAGCATCTCCCCAGCCTCGTCCATCCATCGTCGATCGCGGTTGTGTGGGAGCAGGTTCCCTGCTTGTCTGATTGCGGATCGGGTCGACCGACGGGACGCAGCTGAAGCCTTTGATCCTTGCGTGTTGAGAGATCTAGCGGACACCTTCCTACTGGGTCCTCTGGATGGCAAGCCCAACCCAAATGCATCTCGCTTGGAAAAGACGTGCTTCCTTCTAGGCGCCGACTGCGATGATCTAGGTTCAGCGGATGTGCCATTGCTCTTCTCAGGCTTGCGCGGGCTGATGAAGCCATAACGGTCGATGTCGCACCCTTCGAGGTCTTCCCAGTCTTCGAGACCACCGGCCACCTCATACTCGCTGCGTGTTTCGGGACGTTGGGAATAGGAACTTCCAGATCTTGGAGTTCCCCAAGCGGGAGGCTGGAGTTCGGCGACGCTGCAGACAGGATACACGTTAGCTTACTGGTTGGGCACCAATCCGGGCAAAAAGGAAACCATACGGATCATTCTCGACCTCCTCCGTCGGAGTTTCGGCGGTCGAGTTGAGACGCTCGCCAATATCCGACGGTCGGGCTCCGTCTTCCCACCTGAGGCCTTCGCCGGATTCATAGAGCGATCTCACCTTTCGAGATTCCATCTCCACGTCCGCGGACAAGACGCAGATGCTAGGGGTCGTCATTGTGGCTTGCGAGGCCGACTCTACAGTCGTCTCTGCCGTCGTTGTGTCAGTCGTGGTCGTCTCTTCCGTCGTTGCTTCGGTCGTGGTTGTGTCGGTGGCGCTCAAATGGTTCGCGCTGGTCTCAGTGGTGCTGACGGCAGTGGTCTGGGGCGGCTCTTCGTATTGAATGTGGAGGATGGGGGCTGATGCAGGGGCATCAGCAGGGGTTGGTGGAGGCGCGTGGGCTTTGTCCGTTTGCGACTGTCCATCCATTGTTCCGTCGGTGGTTTGTGCGGGGAACGCGCGAAGACCACCAAACATGAGACTGCCTCGATTCGAGAAAGACAAGGTGGTTAGGAAATCATCTTCGAGGAGGTTGTCCGTGGGGATGGACACTGAAATGGGAGAGAAGTGAACGGCATCCTTGCTCAGGAGTTGGAAGTCTTCGTGGATGTTGACAGGGGAGAAATTAGGCGAGTCATCGGAGGCTGCAAATGAGGTCCGCGAATGGGAGATGATTGGCGCCGATGCAGGTGATAGGTCACCCAGACTCTTGTCCCGCAGCTCAACGGGAGAATCAACCGATAAGGTGCTGCTAAGACTGCCAGACTTCTTTCTTTCCGCAATCGCAATTTCGACCTGCGCATTTTGATAATGATCCATGCTGTCGACCTCTTTGCCGATGCAAGGCGTGCACCAACGACCAGAGTTTTGTTTGCTCAAAACCAACTCATCGACGGAGGTACTCTCGCAGACCGAAGGTGTCACAGGTTGTTCCGTTTGTTGCACAACAACTGTGTCGGCATCCAGAGCAGCAATCTTGGCGCATGCACGACTCTCTTCGTCCTCGCAGTCCTCCTCAGCAATGGTGGCTGAAGATGATGCAGTAGGTGCCAGCCCGGAATCTCTCTTCCAATCGTTTACCGTCGTATTGCGGGCCGCGGCGCGGGAACGAAACGCAGGATGCTGGTCGATGGCAGGCGGAGGAGCAACAACAACGGGGCTGGAGGGCGGACTCGAGAAGGTCGATGATGATGCAGAAGTGGAAGTTCGGCGCGTTGAACAAGAGAGAGATCTTTGGGGAAGTCGTGTAAGAATAGGGATGGGAGGCTCTGCCTGGACCGTCTTCTCGTAGCGGAGGGCAATGAGGCTAGCATCGTCCTTGAAAGGTACGAGCGTAGGCCGGGACTTCAAGCGCATACTGGCGAATTTTTGTGGTGCCATAGCGTGGTATTTCAGGGTGCTCCGGCCGGGGCGTGGGAGGGCGTAGCTTGGGGCCGATCAGACCGTGCTCAACTGCTCAGTAGCAGGCCGAGCCGCGATGTCTAGATGCCGGCGTCGGACTGAAGCAAGATGGAGTAGAGAGGCGGCCAAGGCGGGTGTGGTGACGATATAAGTGGTGGAGGGTGAGTGGCTCACCGTCGAGCGCGCTGAGGGCCGTAAGCTTGGGATTCAGGTGTGCCAAATTAAGACCTGGGGGACTAGATGGGCGCTAGCTCGATTGGGCAAACAAGATGCTGAACCTGAGGTGAGGAATGGAGTGGGATGCCAATGCAATTCCAACAACAACCCAAGAGAAGGTTGTCAGAGGCACATGCAGCAGGGCCGTGACGTATTCGCACACGTGCGGCGATAGTCGAGGGACGAATAGGTATCCGTAGGAGCAAGCAGGATGTTAGGTCGGCGATGACAGGGACGACACTGGCGAGATTGGTGTGGTGCTGCTGGCGTCGTGTAAGTCAAGTCACTTGAGCGAGTCTGTCTGTGTCTGTGCCGAATAGCAAAAGACCAGCAATGCCAAGGTGAGAGACTGAGTGAAGAAGGGTGTTAAGATACTTTCTAATACTGCGCCGGAGGTGGAGGAATGCTTGGTAGGGAGGATTGGCTACCTTTATGAGGTGAGTGAGGTCGGGTTGATGAGATCCGTTGAGTGACGGGAAAGAAGTCGCGTCGTGGGTGTTTTTGGAATCAGGTGGGTGATCAAAGGCTGTCTATCGGAGGGGGCGTCTTGGGATGATGAATAAACGCCAGGTGCAGGAAAGAAAGGTTCTTGAAGGGTTTGAAGGATGGATGTATGTGCCAGTTTGGACATGAAGTGAGGTGGTGAATGTGCAAATTCCTGGTCCGGATTCGAAATCGCTGAGAAGGAGGAAAGTACGGATAACTAAGCTGGGGAACAGAGAGCAGGGCATCCTTTCTTTTCTCTTCTTTCTTCCACAATTGCTTCCCCCGGCGCGGTGCCCCGTCTATTTCCTACACGCCCAGCCGTACTTGCCGCGTTCGTCAGATTGAACAGAAAACGGCGTGGGTGACAGGCTCATGACCTTCGTTTCTCCAGCCCAGCAGGGTCGGGTTGCAAATGCAGGAAGCGGTGGCAGCGGCGGTGGCAGCAATACATCGCGGTAGTGGCCCGGCACCAGAACCACATTGGAAGTCCAAAGTCCACAACACGTTGGAGGCGGTCGGGGGTGGGGAATGCGCTGCTAGCGAGAGCAGGGTATCTTCGGTACGTACTGCTATGTATGGGTCGCACATTCCTAGAATCGGAACTTGCCTTTGGCTGGCAACTTGGCAAGTATCTACGTACCGTATCCACCTTCGAATGCTGGCAGCTTTTTGTCCCAGAAGGACGATGAATCCACTATAACTCGGTGCATAATTGGACAGATAGAAGCCCTGGGCTGGTCAGCCTGAGTGGACCCCCCCCCCCTCTGCTTCGACATTTGGCAAGTGGGTGTTGTCGTCTGAACTTGTCATCTGGAGAGGAAGGGCCGTCCTAGAACTTCCAGGCACAAGTTGTTTGCCAGTCGTAACCATGGGCCTGGGGACAGAGTAGACATTAAAGTGCAATGTAGCCAGGCATAAAACTCACTCCATGCGGATGCGCGCATGAGGAAAACACGATACTCGCACAAAAGAAATGATGAAGACGACGAGGGTGAAACCGCGGAAAGACCAAAAAGACGTGGTCAGTCAGTCAACCACATCGCCAACAACCCATGTCGCCTTGTACAGCAAACGATTCTTGATCGGGTAACTGGCCCCAGTTCCCGCCATCTGTCCATGCGTCCCTACCCAAAGGAAGGGAGAGAAAAGACGGGCCGTACGGATACTTCGACCTCGTCGCCAGGGCATTGCCATTGAGTCGGTGAGGCGCTCTATCTTTCTCTTCTTCATCTCTGCATTACGGAGTAGAGACCGCTACTTGGAGTCAGTCAGTCATTCATGGGACCCACGCTGCTGCATGACGAGCTCCGTTCGCATGGCTGGTTTCTTCATGACCGCCAAATCTCAAATCTCGACGCGACGACAACCACAGCAACCGACGATGGTCCAACATGGGTTATCGGGTGGTTGGCCCGTTTGATCTCCGGTCTGCCTTACGGATACACAGTAACACACCCATCTCTGCATTGGCAACACAGCAACGGCCGCTTCAAGCAGCCGTAAATTGCGGTCACACTTGTTCGAGGTGAAGAAGGAGCACGAGACCTGCCTCTTTCAAAATCTCCTACGTCGGCCCTGGCTGGTCTCGGCGAAGAGCACGGCATCTCCGGACCTCCCAATCTCAGCTCCTTCATCGTTGGTGGCAACGGTCACTAATCGCCCACCGGTCATCGGAAAGGTCTCGATCGATCCACTGGTTCCATGGGCTATCGGAAACATGTCTTCCCCGTAGGATCAATTTACGAGAAAGAAGAAGAAGAGAAGAAGAAGAGATGAGAAGAAACGGGAACGAGGCCTTCCGACGACCAACATCCAATGCAAACAAACGCGCCTCTGCACTTGACCCCGGATTCACTCCGTTTGCAACTACGTCTCTTTGTCAGCCCTTGCAGCCTCCCGCAACGCCAATTCCATCAATTTACGACATGGCGAGAGCTACTGGCGTAGGTACTGCCCGTCTGGCGACCAATCCGAGTCGTCCCCATCCCATGGACAGGCCTTCCGTCTCCGTTGCTCCCGGGCCCGAGGTAGTCCTCATCTCAAGTCTGAAGCCGTGCCGCATATCATCGCAAGTAAACACACGATGCGGCTAGCTTAAAGTCCTCCCTTGATCGACAGGCACTCTGTTGCGACTTGCGGCTCGTCTGAATCAACACCAAATACCCTGTGTCTCAGCCTTCCATGTCCTTCACAAGTTCAGAGACACCGCTAGAGGTCTGACTAGGACCAGCAGGGAAGGTTAACCATCAAAGGTACGTATATGAGCCGGAAAGCTGGTAGCATGGTTGGCCCAAGCGACGTTGTTGACTTCCAGTTGCCCTACGTACATACCCATGTTACAACTTATAAGAAAGACCAGGTTAGGTGTTCTCCCTTTTCACATTGAGCTGAAATCGCGGACGAATACGGATTGGCAAGGCTTTTGGCGTCGTCTATCATATAGGCAGGCCAACGCCAATTCGGGTCAGGGACTTGAGTTTAAATGAGAGGATCTCGAGTATGTCGACTATTGTCTATTTCCCAGGTTTCGCCCCAGGTACCATACTACATCGGGTGGGTGAAAAGCAAATCGATTCCCAAGAATGCGCAATATCACTGGAGCTGAACTTCAAGACCTTTCCCCTCCCCTCTTCTCTCCCGAACAAATTACTTCAAAATACAACGGGATCAAAACATGTCACGCCTTCGTGTGCCCCGTACACCAACGTGACCAATAAACAGCAGATCCAGACTATTCAGAAGCAAACGGAAACTTCCCGACCGGCTCCATCCATGCCGTTCCCCGGCTCGTCCCACGAAGCACATCTCGAACAGTAAGCAAATCACACAAGAGCCAATCGGCCCAACAGCGTTTGCGTTCCATCATTTTTGGTGAACTTTTTCTGGAGAGCCAAATCGCCCGCCCACCCGCTTCCCTCGAGAGGGATAACTGCAGCATCCAATATACACTACTACTGCCAGCCCAGGCCCAGCACGGCGCCAGGAACAAAGATCTGACGTGGCACATCCTAGTCCGCGAGTGACACTCCCACGACCAGGCTCAGCCAATGGTTGACTGAATCCTATACTTCACCTATTGGTACGAATGCTATGGTTCTAGTCGGAGGGACCCGAGACATTTGCGACGTGACTACAACAGTTACCTCCGAACAACACCTTCAATATCCCGCATTGGGTTCGGCTTCATCAGCCCCCCCTTTCCCCCCCCTCTCCAATTCGAACTTCAGGGTCCTCCGCACCCCTCACCTTCTTACCCTAGGCGCTTCCCCCCTTTCCGTGTCATTGGGTCATCCCACCAAGGGCCAACACAGGACGTTCCACGATCCACCGAAGCCATCTTGTGTAGCAAAAAAAAAGATCTGCCCTGAATAAATCTGTAAGCGCTGCTCCGACTGACAATCCACGTCAGGCAATGAAATGAATTGAACCGCAGCTCCCCTTCGTGTCCCTCGTGGATTTCTGAATATCTCGTGACTCTTTTGTGCTTCGTCAACGTGGCTCAAGTCAGACTTGGGTAACTTTGCACTCGTGTCGAATTATTCGGAGGGCAAAATCCGCGTGCCTGCATTTCTCCCCTCCCTTGTTGGCAACTTGTCCCTCCCTCCTCAAAGACCCCTTGTCCATTCTCCCCGCTATGTTCACGAACAGTGGAAACGGTCGAGTGGGGGGGGGGGGGGCTTCCTTCTCCAAAGCTCTGGGGCGCCAGCACAATCCAGTATGAGTCAACAGGAGAGGGAACAGGAGGACAAGAGCACATGGGTCATTGTTCCTGAGGAATAGACTGTAGATTCTCTATCCCGTCGCTGAGCTCTTCTGCCTTTGGGCACCTTGGCACATCGCGAGCTAATCCCAATGTCCTCCATCGCATTGAATCCCCTCGTCTACGGAGTACGAGATGCTCCCTCCTCGGTGACTATCACAATATCGCAGTGGAGCCTATACGCTTCCCCTTGCATCGCCCATCCCATCGAATCAATCAAACGCTATGCTTATCGGGATCCTTTTCGCCCTACTTCGTGTCATATCCTCGAGTCTCTTCACCCATCCCCCTAATGCTGTGCGGTGTCTGCGCTTTGGCGCCTGGTGGGACAGCCCCTTGGAACGTCAAATACCGATTCCCATTACTCATGTACTTTATCTGCCTTTGGCAGGGTTCGCCTCTCTCTCTCTCTCTCTCTCTCTCTCTCATACCTCTTCATTCTCCCAGTCCTTCTCGCTAAACATCGGGCCCTTCCGCGCGCCGCTAGCTTCGAGCTTCGAAAGGAACTCGGGCGGTACTGTGGGGATGTACTTGCGTGCCCTCTCTCTGTTGACGCCACCGAATCCGGCACCGTAAGAGACCAACATATCCGTGACCGACGGCAGGGTGAAGGGCAGCATCATGGCCGGGTCCATGAGGAGGTTCTCCGGCGCGTCGTCCTCTTCCTCATCGCTCTCATCGGCCCCTGGCGTCTTTGTGGCCGCCTGGCTCCCTGGCGTTCCCCCTATACCGCCGTTTGCGGGCTTCGTCTTGACCGGTGTTGACGGTGCGCTGCTCTTGCGGTCCTCCTTCCTGCGCACATGCTCCGCCTGGATCGCGTTGAGATACTTGAGTGCGCTCTTAGGCAACCCCTTTTCGCCAACCTCCGGCCTGTAATGCGAAGCTGCGTGTATGAGCTGCTGCGGGCTCAGTCTCTTCAGTTGTTGCAGGGTACCGACCAAGGCCTCGAGGTCGTCGGCACCGAGTGACGAGAAGCACTGCAGCCATTGGAGCAGCTGGATAACGGGGGCCATGTGCCGCCTCGCAGCGTCTATTGTCGTCTCTCCCGAGGACTTCGTCTCACCTCCTTCGTAGTGTTCTGGTTGGCGGTTGTTGGTCCTAGCCCAGTCCTCCAGTGTCGATACGTTCATGCGGATTTGCATCGCCTTTGTCCGAGCCAAGTACTTTCGGTTGGACATGATGCGGTTGAAGAGCTCGGCGCCGAGCCAGTAGAGGAGTTGAGAGATGATCTGTGCCGTAATAACTGAGTGGATATCATAAAGATCAAGAACGAACAAGGTGGATGAGAGTAATGAAGTGACGTTGCGCGGAGCAGGCTTGGCTCGTTGTTTAGGGGAGGGTGGTCGGAAGCGCTTCTCCATGGGCTCTTCCTTGACTTGCGCTTTTCGTTTGAAGATCCTCCACTCGTTCTGGAACGCAATGTCTTCGAAGCCTGGGATCGTTTCGTGGTCTAGCATCGCTGCGTCAAGCACCTTGTCTAACCGCCTCTCGGCGTCTCGCACGATAAGGATGAATATCTCGTTGATGAGCTCCGACAGCTGAGCCTGGAACTCGACCGTGGCCTCCACGAGCCCGGCATCTTTTTTCAGGTAGTGAAGCAACAATGTGGCGTTTGATATCCAGAAGGCAAGTATCGTCATGTCCCACTGGTACTGTTCAACAACGTCGTTGATCTTGTCCATGGCCGAAATCATCAGCTTGGCTAGGAGGTCGGGGCTGGAGTGATAGTGCGCGTATCTTGCGCTTAAGAAAATCATGTTCGCCGGTACAGGCTTTTGTGCCGGTGATCGCTGGGGCGTCATGTTGGTGATTACAATGTCGAGAATGCGGTCGAGCTCGTGTTCCTGGAAAACAAACATCTGGTCGTGAAGACAACGAGACCACTCGAACTCTGGTTGCTCTTCCTCGAGCTCCTCGGAGTTCTACGCATGTCAGCATATAGGCCGTTGAGATGTGCCTGGTTAGAGCTTACCTCTGGCTGGTCATCCATGCCAACATTGCCCAAATCAACCTCGAGGTCTCGAGCGCTGTCCATCATCATCCGTCTCCGCAGTTCGTTCTCGGCCATTTCTTCCTCGAAACGATCCTGTGAGAACCCAGGGTTGTAGAAGTCGTCGGTACCGGCGTTGCCAATATTGTAGCCGCTATCGTGTAGGTAGAAGGACATGTCGCTATCGGGAGGGACAAAGTCGAAGGCCGTCCGGCCAGACGACGTCTTTTGTTCGGCCGAAGCACCGTTGTCGAGGAGAGTCTTGGCGATGCTCTTATGCCTATTCGTCATCGCCCACATAAGAGCGCTCCACTGATTTCGGTCTTGCTTGTCGACGTCTGCGCCGGCGTCGATGAGCGCTCGCACGACACCCTCGTGGCCCTGGATCCGAGTCAGCGATAGCACTTTCGCCGTGTGTCAAGCCTCGACTCACAAAACAGCTTGCGTATATCAGCGGCGGTGTTCCGTCTTCGTCCGGCGCATTGATATCGACATAAGCCTTTGCCTTGCCGCTCACGATGTTGCTGACCCTCTCGACATCGCCATTGCTGGCAGCCATGTTTAGAGCTCTCTGCAGCGAGTCCTTCTTTTCGTCCTCGGACAGCTTTTGGTTTGCAAGTATTGTTTCCTCGTCGTCGAAGCCGGGCCCAACCCGGTGGGCGGCTTGTGCGGCAATCATCTCCATGAGGCGTGCGTCGCTGTTCTTGGGGCCTGCTGTAATGTCCTCGTCATATGTGCGATCGTCTAGGCTTAGATCGCCAAAGTTGAGGGGCTTTGCAAGAACAGGCGTTGTCAGAAACTGTGATTGTCCTGTGTGATGTATTGAGCGGCGTCAGTATGCGATGCTCCTCCCCCTTCGTGCTTGCGGGTAGTGAGTGTGCGGATGACGTGGGAACGTCAACTAACCTTGCCACCCATCATACATCTCCGTCTCTGGAACCAACTCGACGGGACGGCGACTGCGGTCGTTGAGAGACTTGGGCAGGTCGTCTGGCAGTGGGCGTGGCTTCTTGTCGCCGAAACCACCACTAGCGTCCTCGAAGTCCATGGTGGGAGGAGGGGCAACCAGGAGGCCCGGTAGGCATTAATGAGTCGGCCGAGGGTATTGTTTTATGCGGCGCGAGTTTCGAGGTAAGGTGCGGGCCGGGTGTTTGTGGGAAACGGCGCACGGAAAGTTTCGTGGTTCCCAAAGATGTTATGTCGGGCGAGGTCTGTCTCTCGCACTGGATAATAGAAGTAGAAGTAGGTAGTTGTAAAGGAACGAAATAGCGTTCGGCGCCGCTACTGTCGTGTGATGTCGAAGTGTTGTTCCGTGTCCAATCCACTCCTCCAGTTGTGTGTGCTGCGTGCCCAGTCCTGGACCCAGTCCTGTCCCATAGGAAAGGACTCTCGGTACCCGAGTCCCGCAACGGTCCACGCCAACGGGGCTCAGTTCAGGTAGTCTGTAGATGAACCACGGGCGATCGGGCTGTTGATGTCACTAATTGATTACGGCTGGCACCCGTTTCTACCGTGCTACCTCACCTTTCACGCACCGCCTAAACAGCAACGCTGAAGGAAGCCCCCCCGCCTGGCTCCTAAGAAGAGTGTACCTTACCTTACGTACGGACCGTGCATGCCCTGGCTTCCATTGCAGTGTCCCACCAAGCTTCCCCTGATGGAACTTTGTCATGGAACTGAAGATCACTCTCTCCTGTCAAGTTGACAACCCCTTTCTCCTTGACTGCAATATGTGTTTAATGTGCCTGCCGTTGCTCTATCATACAATGTCCTCATCTTCAAGTCTCAATAAGGTACTCCGTATGGATATGTGTCTGAGGATAGCAAGACTGCCTTCAGGTTGACCCCTCCATCTCTCTTTTGGTCAATGCCTCTCATGATCAGCCAGTGCGGATAAACCACTCAAAGGCCAGCGCATGCACGCTCACACAGACACGAGGGGGCAAGGTAGGTCCTGGCATGAAGCTCACCCCTTATTCGCTTATTCAAAAAAAAATTTAGATTTGTTTTTTTATCCTCAGCTTGGTTCTTTCTGTTCTGCTTTTACCTCCTTCGCAACCCATGTATAACCTGTTCATAGACAATCCAAACATAGAATACTTAGGTCGCTTTTGTCCGCGCAACGTCTATGCTCTCTTGCCAAAGACGCGCAGTCTCTTCACTCCGCCATCCGGAATGATGGTGATCTTGACGTGTGTGAAGGCCTTGTCCTTGACGGCGCTGGGGAAGTCATGCTCCGCATCCGGTCCGCACTTGCTAGGCGCCACAATCTCCGTCCAGCCGGCGGCGTCCGCGCCCGGCTCGCCGCTCTCGATCCACGAGATGGCGTCAATCTTTGACTTTTGCGGGAAGTTGCCGCGGAAGTGCGCCGTGTCGACGACGACGTCCTGCACGTAACCGGGAGCGCCGAGACGGACAATGGTCCAGTCGACGTGGCCCTTGCTGCGCGATCTGGCCGTCTCCCATCCATCTCCCATGTCCTTACCGCGGCCCGGCAGTAGGAGGTTGTCCTTGGTGCCAAAGTGCTGGTCGCTGCAGGAGATGGCGACGCCGCCGTTCTGGGCGGCTGCCAGGTCGAAGATGGCCTCCTTGTCGTCGGGGAAGACGGGCACGGCGTGGCCAAAGAGGCGGAATCTGGCAATACCTCCGTCTGGGTACATGTTCAGGCGGACGTGAGTGTACTGCTTCTGCTTGGGCTCGGCCAGCTTCCATCCGAAGCGCTGCGACGGGCCGCATTCTTCGTTGCCGAGAATCGTCTCCCACTGGCCCCTGCCGCCCTTCCATGAAACGACCTCGTCGTTGTTGAGGTTGAAGCAGCCCTCGACGGAGATTGAGGGGGCGTGGTTGCCAGAGAAGAAGGCGGTGTCGACCTCGACACCTTCGACGGTGCCGGAAGCAACACCAAGACGAACAATGACCCAGTCAAAGGGCTCCGTGTTGTGACGTCTGGTCTCCCAGCCGTCGTACCAGGCGCCGGTGTAGACCATCTTTCCCGGTTGCCTGATGGGTGCGGTTGGCGTCAACAAGTTGGTAGCCTCGGCGAACCATTCATCTGAGAAGGCGAGAATCTTTCCACCCAGAGCAGCAGAGATCAAGTCTGGAGGGGAACATCAGTATGTTTTCTTTGTCATGACATGAGTGTGTACGAGGTGGAGTTGACGATGAGGCGTCTCACTCATTACTTACCAATGCTGCTTGAGCGGAATGTTGTGTCAATGTCATCTGAGGCGACTCTGGAAGCCTTGACCTGCTCAAGGGTGTATTCTTGTTCGCTGGCCATGATGAAGTTTGAGAAGAGCGTGGTACGGAGAGAATTGAAGAGGGGCAAACCACGTTAGGCGCGGGGTCCGAGTTTCACCAAGATAGGAGTTCTGTGAGGATGTATAGATGGATGGTATCCCAACTTAGAATTTGCAGAACTTGGGCTGAAAGGATGGGAGTTGGCGGAAGATGAAGACGAATGAATGTGAATGTAAATGTTTGTCGGATGAGGAGAAGTAAAAGCCGCGCGCAAGAGTCATGGGCTTTGGGCCGTTCGGTGCCTCGCCCGACTCCTTCTTCCATTGTTCTTCACGCACCCGACTGGACTGGGGAGTTTGCACCGAGCGGCCAGTTCCGAGGTCGAGCGGCCACAGCTGACGGCCGCATTGGAGGGGTTTGGAGGGGTTAATGGCGGCCGGCGGCCAGCGGGCAGTCACGGCGCGCGGCGCGATAAGCAAGAAAAAGGCGTAATGATTCGATTGTATCAGGTAATTAAGGTAAGGTAACCTAAGGTAATAGCGAGACGGCGGGCCAATCTGCGACTTTTCCCGTCCGCAGCAAGCACAACTGTGCTGCTGTTTTCCCCGCAATCCCATCGGCCCAGTGCCCAGTGCCCGTGAGTGTGACGGTGTGAACCCCGCTATTCGGTCGGCGGGGCGGGACGGGAGGCTCCTGGCAGAAATGGCGCCGAGAAATTGGGGACAATGGAAGCCCGATACGCAAGCCAAGGCCGGACTGGAAGCTCTGAGACGATACCATCCGGAAGACTTTCTGATCTTTATGTCGTAGTGTCACTGCTGACAGTTTGTTTGCTGTACCTAGTGTGGGTACGTATGACCATGTCTCTCCTCGCTTTCTGTAATTCCGACCCTCTCTCTGCTTCTCTCTCTAAGGTACCTAGGTACCATGTGCTGGTGTGTACAGGTGCGTGTACATGTACTCCAATGGCAGTCTGCAACCCAAAAGTCTACATTCCTTCAAACATCGATCATCCTGTGAAGTTGAGGATCTGATAAGGAATGGCATTGAACGCTCCAACGCCCATCATCACCGTCGGCAGGGTCATCCACCACGGGAAGTCGCTGCTGCTTGCACGGTAAGATGTCGTATATCGCGGCTAGGAACAATCGAGAAAGAGAAGCGACGTGTGGAATAGGAAGGACCTCTCGTTGCATCACGTGAGAAAGAAGCAGCCCCAGGCCACTCAGTGAAGACAACTGCTGGTCTGAATGTGTAAGGTAATCGACAAACGAGGCCGTATGAGGTGGTCACCACCGACACCAACACTCCCTTCCACACCTTTCGTGGGATGGATGACACGCACACTATCTGCAGTTCCGGGTTGTGTGCTGCAATGAAGCCAAGACAAGGCAGTGATTTTCGACGTGAGCTCTAGGTCCCGGGCACACCTCGCACATCATTCTCTATTGACATTCGACATCGTCGTTGCTGATTGTCGAATAGGTGTCTTCCCGACCCGTCCGGTCCCGGGTCGACCTTCTCTCGAGCTCACTGACAGGGCGTTGCTGTCTTCGATTTGTCCACGCGGGCAACAGTCATCACCCAGACAGAAGCCGAACCGCCGCACATGCAGACGAATGCATAGACTACTAAATGGCAACAACAATGCGAGCCGGCCCATGCTGGGGGAAAGCTTGAGAGCAACCGTCCCTAGCGTCTAGCGTGTGCAATGAGGTGGCCATCTGTATGCGGGATGGTGGGTGAGATCGATGTTAGTGGTTGCCTGTTCCAGTGGGCAGCGTGCTTATACAGCCAAGGTACGTATCCTTTCCCCGAATTCTACAGCAGCGGACCGGTAGCGACAGGTTACCTACCTTACCCCACCTGCACCCTTTAGCGCACCGTTCCCTGCAATCACCCCCTGCAACGAGTGCTCAATCAGAAATACGCGGCCTCCGATAGGTCACAGCTCGAGACAACCTCGCCGTCATCGATGCCGCCATCGACGACCTCTCAGTACCTTCTCCGACCGCCAAAATGCCGTCCCTTCCCTCGTCTTCTTTTCCCTCCTTCCAAACCCGGTCCCCAATGCTCACGGCGTTTGGAACATACTTCAACGCCGCTCTGTGTGCTTGTTCCAACTTCATCTCTTCATCCTGACTGACGACAAGCGCTTACAACAATCGCAATTTCTATCGTAACAATCGAGAGTAGATCTGTCGTAACTTTGCGTCCTCGCTCCTAGAAATACATCGCATTCCCCGAGACCCATTTCCCGATCTTTGCAACTCCCACCGGCAACGACGACGCCTACGACAATGTCTTCCACCACAGGACTTCCAGAACCACCTCCACGAGGCGATGGCGATAATGAGTTCGAGCCTCTTCTCGGTCGACCTGGCGACGCCCAGCAAGAACCGGGCGAATTCATTGCCAGGAACCTCATCATCGGTATGTTGCTCTCTGCCCAGCCGCATCCCGTCTTCCTTTGCTGTTTCCAGAGCGGCTGCTGATATCTCAACCTTCACAGGCACCGGCATCATCGCCCAATTCGGCGCCGTCATATTCGTTGCCATGATCTGGGCCGCCGTGCTGACCAAGGACGTAATCCTCTTTTCCGGCCACCCGCTTGCGCAGAGTCTCGCCATCTTCACCCTCACCCAGTCGATCCTCTCACTGCAGCCGACGCACACTCCCGAGCAGAAGCGTGTCGGCCAGCGCGTTCACGCCGGCCTTAACCTGCTCGCCTTCCTGTTCCTCGTCGCCGGTGTTGGCATCATCGAGTACAACAAGTTCCTGCAGGGCCCCGACTCCCACTTCCACTCTGTTCACGGCTACCTCGGCGTGACCGTTTCCATCATCCTGCTGCTGCAGTACATTGTCGGCTTCACAATGTGGGCTACCCCGAAGTTGTACGGAGGCGAGGACACCGCCAAGTCCATTTGGAAGTACCACCGCTGGAGCGGCTACATCGTTCTCGTGCTTCTGCTCGTGACGGCTGCGACAGCCATTGACACTGGTTTCAACTATAACGTATTGAAGCTGAAGCTTTGGGCTGTCGTCGTTACGTCTCTGTTGATCCTCGTGGGTATCATCCCGCGCGTGCAAAAGCAGAAGCTTGGTTTCTCGTCCTAGATCTGGCGGATAATGGCTCCACTGGTGACAGCTCAGTACGGATGCTGGTCTTCGCACGTCGCTCCCGATCTAGACTTGTTGAAGTGGGATGAAAAGGGTTGCTGACAAGGCCGGACAGAAGAGCAGGGGGTTGCAATTTGGTCAAATTTAAGATCACATAAGCGTTTGCTTTGTAGGTGTGGTGTTTTATGAATTCACATGATGGGATCAACACGCATGAGGCTGTCGCTGTCAGGCGTCGTTACTACTAAGTATGATTTATGGTTACCATTGGTTTTGTCTCGTAGCGTTTGCGAGTTACAGAATGATTATCTGATTGTGCATCTATCCTGCGTTCGATCAAAACTGCACTTCTAGGTGCCAGAGAGGGAGCATCCCTACCCGTCGAGGTCGTGTTCGTTTGCTTGATCAGGAAGCCTGGGCTAGCCACCTATGGAGTTAGACGTCGTCGTTATTCGGTGCGTTGAAGCGCAAGACGTGAACTGGCGCATAATGCGTGACTGACTGACACGATTGACTGCAGATATCACAGGACTTTGTACACTGAACATGGTTGTTACTAATTTTGAGATTGCGTGGCATGCATGCGGCGCACCTAGCACTAATACAATATATACGGAATTTGCAGATAAAAACTTTCAAGTAAACCATTCATTTGTCAATTCCATCATTCGACCTTCATATACATTAGTCGCTCCTCTGGGGTATACTGTCCGCCACTACGTCGAATATCAAAATCCACACGCTGTACAAACAAGACGAGACGTCTCGTGCGTCCATTCATCGTCTCATGCATCCACGCTTTTCCAAACATAAAAACACTCTTCCAATCGTCATAAAACCTGCCCTAGAGGCATCTCTTCTCCCCTCCTCTGCTGTTTCACACTGCCGACGCAGCATGTCGTCTCATTAGCATTCCACACCATTCAGGGTTTGGTGAGATTGAAATTATGAAATATTCAGCATGCGTGTCTTGTCGCATGCCCTCGGTATCCAAAATTCGTGCACTTCGTTCGACCATTATGGCCGGCCGGTGCTAAAGAGTGTAAAGAAATTTTTCCAAAGCATGCCATGGGTGTCTCCAGCTTCGATTATGGGCGTGGCCATACCGTGCGTCGTCATAGACTCCATGCCATTAGCTCAACCTCTAGGATCATCATCGGTTCGCTGCTGCATAACCTGGGGGGCAGCGGCTGGCGACTGTGTCTTCCCGTACGGAAGGCATAGCCAGCGATGCCCCTTGGCATGGTGCGCTGTCGAGATCAAGCGGACCTGTGGTCGCGGTATGGTTGGCTACCCCAGACATGTTGCCCATCGCTGCCTTATAAGCAGCAACCACATTGTCGCGTGTACTTCGTTGTTTAATTGCTCGACAAGTTGCTTGCTTGCGGTCTCGTCATAGCGTTTTCTCTTTCGGCAGAGTGTCCTCCCTTCTAGGGGAAAGTGTTTCCAACAGGCATGGGCCAGTCATCCTCGGTAATGCTAGACCAGAACACCCATACGGCCACGACAGCAAGCAGGGTGAACAAGGTCTCGAAAAGCGCGCCGTCGATTGCACCGTTAGTGCCATTGCAGATGTGAGAGCTCACGACGTAGTTGAAGATCTGGCCAATGGCAAAGAGTAGCAGTGCTACGGTCAGGTAGATCATCGGCCGCACCTCGCCGAGAACCCGAACGACTAGGATAGCTTCGAGAACGAAAAAGGCGACGAGGAAAATTAGCGGTGCAAGCTGGTACAAGACGTAGAGAGGGATGTGGCGGTTTGGCGCATCGTACGACGAGTTCCAATAGCCCGTCCACTTGAAGCCGGTGTCGAGCGTGATGTAGAGCGTACCGCCCAAGAGGATGGTGGCGGATGCAATGATCAGTCCCATGGACATGGGTGTTCCATCGTCGACGATTTGATAGCCAACGACCGCGTTAAGCATTAGGATCCAGGTCGATGCAATAATCATACCAAGATGAATTCCGGTGAAAGCCTGTTCGTCAGTTAGAATAATTGCTGCCAAACGTTTGAGCTTCAATAGAACAAACTTACAATTATAACATTGTCCGCCAGTGGAAAGTCTCCAACGGTGAAGATCTCGCATATTTCAATGATGATAAAGGTGACGAGGAATAATTGCATTTCCCTGTGCGTCAAGGTTAGCATCCCGGTCGAGCACAATGCTTGAGCGACGTCACGGGCTTACCTCCGGCCAACTGCAGCCTTCTTGCGCTCAGACCGCAGTAGTAGGAAAAGCGTCACGACGATAGCAAGGGCTGCGATGAGAATCGAGCCGAGATTTCCTAGCTGGCGGCCTCCGCTGAGAGAGATACCCTTCAACACGCATTGGTCCCACGGCCCGGATTGACTATGGCTGTCGGATAGCACCTGAGCAATAACGAGTTAGTTCAGATTGCGGAAGCTAGCGAAAGCTCAGTTGCGCATATCGCGAGACGTCGATTAAGAATTAAACATACATTGCAGACGGGCAGTGTTGAGTCTCGGCAGAAGTTCTGTGGACTTGATTAGCATCACGCGGTAAGCGCCAAGATGGTGGGCACAACTTACAAAGAAGTTGCCAAACTGTGTTGAACCCATTGCGGCTGACGTTTGCGGCGAGACTAACGGCTACGTGCCAATGGGTGTTCCCTTTCTTTGAACGTCAAGTGCTGCCAAAACCAAGTGCTTTTGCAGGCGGCAAGAACAAAGGCTTTGATGTCTCGAGGATGAGTGGATTCGAACGGCGTGGCTAGTATGAGAGTCGCGTTGTGGAGGTGTACATGGAACGGCGAGGCGGTACAACGTTAACGGTCGGCCGGTAGTCAGAAGTCTGATTTGCTCCTCTCGTTCTTAGAGTTGATTGAGGTTGATGATTGTTTGCAAAAGTTGGCGAAGGTGAGGAATATGTTGTCGGGTGGCTGGTTGAGCAAGCGGGTCCTGTTTCGCAGCCTCGTATCTCGATCCTTCCCACGTCGACGCGATGCGACTTTCTTCTCGGCTGATTTCGAGGCAGCGGTTGGTCGTCTTTCGACAGCTAGCCGTTTGTTCCTTCTCGATTCCTCCTTTTGCGGCTTGTCGCTCCCTCAATGCTGCCTGTCGACAAAGAATACGCAATGGTCGTCGGATGATGCGACTTGAGAAATTGAATTGGTGTCGAATTTTTGGGGGATGCGGTTGCTTTGGGGGCAAGGTAGGACGGCAGCGACGAAGATGATGGGCAGCAGATGCAGGCAGGTTGCAGCTGGGGGTGCAGGTGGTTTCGCAGGCGCAAAGTGACGGGAAAGGCGTGAGGGATGTCGGAGGCGGCGCGTAGAGGGCGGTGGGACAATATAAGCCAAGTGAGTAAGGAGTGGAGGCTTTTAGTCCTAGAGAGGTTTCGTGCGGTGCCCTTCGAGTAATAGCGCCGAAGGGTGATTGACGAGGGGACTAGGGGAGAGGATTGACAACTGCCCGGGTACGTTTGGACGGAGTAAGATACTTCGTAGTGAGGTGGTACCTTGGCAGGCTGGCAGGAAAGCAGGGAGGAGGGGTGCTAAAGCAGGAACAAGGTACAGGCAGGTACCTAGAGATTCATGCCTGAGGTGGGAAAGATGGCCAGCCTCCCACCCCCTTAGCGAGGGACTAGGCTGAGGTAAGGTACCTCGGGCAAGTACTCCGTACCTTTCAAGTATTATGGGATTGCTTCCAAGTTCCTGGTGCCGTCTAGTATCTTGGAGCAGCTAGTAATTATCACTTCGTACTCCGTAGTTTGGGGGAAGAGGCTCCCGAGCGTTGTCTTCCTCTTCCCCTTTTCGCCTACTTTACTACTTCGTAGGTGAGGCAAGAAAGCAGTTGGAAATAAGGTACTTGCCATTGCTTCCATGTCACCTTCCATGGCTGACGGGGACTTGATGAGATGCCTACATACAGGTAGAGTAGGTTTCCACATCCGCACTGAGCACCTGAACTTGAAGCGACAGGGCTGGGCACATCAAAGAAAACTGAGCCACTGGCCCGCCTGGACTGGAGAGGGATTGAGGCACACGGAACCTCGAGCGTCGAGAAGCGTCGACGTATTTCGTACGAAAAGGCAGGTTTGATTTCCAGGTTTGCTACGATGAATTATAGTGTACCTCCGCACCCCCCTGGCCGGTGACGCTAAACCATCTGGCGCTTCCGAGGTGCAGCTGCACGCGCCATGATTGGACGATGCGGCCACTTGGGACGAAAGATTTCCAGGCAGCTCGCCAACAACTGGCGGGTCATAGGAAGTGTAATTTGGCGACCCCCCAGTCCGGTGTGCTCCCTCCCTGCTTTGATTCTTTCTTGATCGCACTTTCTCTCTCTGTATCACGGTCGCGCAGCCAATGCTCTTATTCACCGGCCACTTGCCGCATCTGTACACCTTTACTCAAGGTATTTTAGACAAGGAAGGGAATGAGGCAGCCCTGGGCAGATGGATTCGCGACAAGCATTCGTGAGCACATGTATCAAAGCCAGGCGCGAACAGGGCGGGTTTCCGTTTGTAAAGTCATGGAGAGGATGCTCCAGCTCGTCTGATGTCGCACATGAGATTTGGCAACCACCACGACCTCGCGAGCTCCCGGTCGGCCCTTAGTAGTATTAGGGTGGCATCCGTAGATTACACGCAAAGTTGTCGTTCTTTTGCGCCTGGCCTGTTTCGGTTAGATGCCAGTGCTGATGCAAGCAGAACATCCATATTCACCAAGAAGCATGGCATCCAACGCTGTGGGAGAGGAAGAAGGGGAGCCGCGGCTGAACAGGACCAGACAAAAGCAAGCGGAATCGTATGTTGCACCATCTCGGGGCCGAATCGCCAAGTACCTCTTCGAATACGTACCGATTCGCAGCAAGGTAGGTACCTTAGGTACCCCGTAGCCCAAACCAAATGGAAAGAGCTCGCGAGTCGCTGGGTCTTGGACTCTTGCGCCGCCTTGGTAATAAAGTCGGCAAATTGGCGGCTTTCATGCATGATGAGCTGGGAAGCCGCCCTCTGCAACCTCACACCTCCCTTTCAACTTTCGCAGCCACGTATCCTTTGCTTTCACCATACACAGGACCATAGCTCACCTTTACAGGTTCTCTACTCCGTCCTCCGCACCGATATTCAAGCAGTTTCTCCCTCGGCCATGGCCCACTCCCTCGCCATACCTGTGCCCCCGCCGTCCATGGCCGTCGCGAACTCCGTGATCGTCACTCGCCTGGCCCTTCACCTAGAATCCCTACTCCCTACGACGCTCCACTCAAGATCCAGCATCATTGAAGCGTCACGGCGTTGGTTCTGGTCCTCTCTGCTGCCTCTTCCTTCTATCCGTACTTCTCCGACTAATACTCCTCACCAAATATGTGCTCTGTTTCTCAACTACAAACACACAGCAAAAATCAAACCCACTTCGATGATAAGGTACACCATACCTCTTCGGCCGAGACATTGTTATACCTTCCCGCCAGAAGCCAGCGTTTGTCCTGAGCTATCAGCCCAACTAGCCGAAGGTACTCGGTGAGTCGAGGGAGGTGGAGAGAGCATGATGGAATAGACACGGTGACGCTGGAATTAACGTCTGTTCCACGCATGAGGCACTCTAAAGCCTGTGCTCTACATTCCTTTGCAACATGGACGCCAACCTCGAGACCATCGCATGGCATCGCAAGGTGCAAAGTATCCACCAAGAGTCACCGTGCATCAGTCCACACCAAGCGCATCGTTTATCGTACGCCGTCTCATCAATCAAGATGCGCCACCACTCAATGCCTACGAGACCCGCGTCCACCCTAGCACAGACTTAGAACCACATAGTTACGCATGGCCTACGTACGGATATTCATTAACGATCAGAGTCATCGCCAACAAGTCTCTGCAACCTATCCGTACACTACTACCGCCCGCAAATATCAAGCTTGACATACCGAGCTGCTCTGTCCGCCCCGACAACACTACTTGTGGCTCCAATTTCGCTTGTTCCCGGCCCGATCCAAATCTTCCACATTGCATCAGGGGATTCACGCGCAGAGATTCAGGCAGGATGAATTCTTTTACAGCAGATGAAACTCGATCGCCAGTCCTGGGGGAAGGCCATGCAAACGTCTGGCTCTGCGGCCTTCACTGACAACTGCCGTCTTTTAAACGCTGCCAGCTGGCCACCCATTGCCAACTCGATCCAAAACGTGAGGTACCTCAGGTACTTAGCCTCCACACGTGTCTGGACTCTGCCGCACGCCTTCAACGTCTGTTAGCCAACGGCCGCCGCCCATTAAAAAGCATCCTGGACCATTTCTGTTGGTCGCTTGAGCAACGATAAGGCCCTGCGACTGCAGGGAGTCTGAACCAGCGTCACGAACCCTTCTTGGGTCTTGTCGGAAGAACAAGGACCAAAGACACCTTACACCGGTCTTCGAGTCGTCAGTATCCGTACTTGATGCCCCCCGCACATCTTGCCGGGGAGTAGCCCACCCACACACACCGCGGCCGGCTCGAACGGAACCAAGCCGGGGCAGGAAGGCCGCTAGCCTCCACTTGAGGTGGCTCCCAGCCTCCCAAGTTTGGAGTTTCTCGGTCAAGGCTTTTTTTTCTGGTTCCCATCTGTTCAAGTTTTGAGCTATCGCAAGGCCTGCAGATACTCCGTGGTCCACCTCACATTCAAATGTTGGAAACCAGATGCTAGGTACCAGATACCGCTGATTGACATGTCTTGCCTACCTGTCCACCGCCTATCAGTCTGTCGGTACGGATACTCCCACCTGAACACGGCCCACGATGGCTTAGCCTCAGATCGACTTTTCGGCTGGCAACAGTTCGGGGCAGGGGTCCCCCGGTAGTCTCAACAGCAACCAACACAGAACTGTATCCGTACAGCGCTTTCTCTCGTCAGTTCACCGCAAAATCTTCCCACAGCTGCCATCTGTCAAATCGTACAGACTTTGGTTGTGGCTGTGCATTTTTCGCCACCAAGCAAGCCATCTCTTGACCACCTCGGTTGGGTGAAAGAATTTGCTCGAATTGCTGGTTGGGATGGCCGCATTGATCCAAGGCGGCCGTGGGCACAAAGGGCTGAATTGGGCGGTCATTGACTGGAGCAAAATGCCCCTCGGCGTCCCATACTCTCTTGGCTTCCGCCTCTCGAGAGCGAGGCTCTCCCTGCCATTGAATGGAGCATGTGAAGTTTGTTCGGGTACGGAGCCACGAGCATAGCACACCGCCCCTTCTCAACAGTGCATAGGCGAGTATCGGTACTTGAGTACCACAAAATACCTAGTCGATTACACAGTAAGAGGGTTGACAAGGTTTGGACCAGCTTCGACTTCTTTCCGCCGCCGAGTCTCGTTTCTCGTCATGGCGGTTGCGGACTGAAGGATCTACGTCTGAACATCCTGGCCGTGCTGAAGGAGTCGTTCTAGAACCTGGCAAAACTTAGTCGATTGCAATCCTCCCACGCTCCCTCGGGCATTCAGTACGCGGTCGTGGCGCTTGACGCCAACGCGGCACTTTTACGCCACTCTCTCTTCGTGTGATTTCTGGGTGTGGCAGTGCTGCCAACGACGGACGACCACACAACCCGCGTCCAATACAAGCACGGCGAGATATCTTTGCGACGCGAGGGCTGTAAGTAGGCTAGACAGCTAGGCCATGGCACCATGGCTTGTACGCGTGTGATGGCTGAAAATTGCCACGTTGATGTGCGATGCCTAGTATGAGATGTAAACCCCAGCAGCAGTGGCACATCCTATTCGCAATTCTCCATGTTTTCTCTCGGTAATCATGGCCAGGCTCTTGCGGTGCACGTTCGGCCCCGCCAGCGTGGCGACAGAGGGAACAAATAATTAGAGTTGTCGGATCCCTCGCGTCGATCATCGCCTACCTTGAACCACATCTGCGCAGGATGTCATGTACAAGTGTGATTTTGACACAGATATGCACTACTCACTGTCCAGGCCTCGTGGACCTCTTAAAAGAAGATGGGTGAAGGGCTACAACCAATTAACAAGTGGGTTACCTCCTCACCTTCGCCGCATGTTCTGATAGTCTTCCTCGCTCGAGCTGCTGCTGCTGCTGCCGCCGCCGCCGCCGCTGTGTCCTTGACTTCCATGGCGGCAGAGGCGATGGATGGTGTAGTTCAACGTCTGGCCCAAGCAGTGTTTCTTGTAAGTAGACTTCATAGTGTTTCCGCAATTCCGCAAGGCTTGAGGTGTAAGGACCAATAGGTATCTAGCTCTTGTCTTTGACAGAAGTGACTTGCTTATGCGTATACCTATTCTCACCTTTACCCCCTCTCTTGACTTCATGAACTTGAGCAGTATCTCGGCCGTGAATTGTAGTTCATCCACGTCCAGTAAGCATTCGATTGAGGATGTGATACGCTAAAACTCGCAATTGCTCGACTTCAGTCACGATGTCAACTGGTTGTCAACTAGCCTGAGACGCTAAGTGAACGTTGCTGGCCAGAACCCAAAGCCATCGAATGATGTTGGCAGAATCACTAAATCATATGGATAGATGCCAGTACCCCCTCCACATTTGCATGGCCACGAAATGGACTAGATTCCTTTTCCAAGTAAATTGATAGTCCAAGAGCTGTGGTCGGGTCATGCAAGTGACAAGCGATTCTCAAGATGTAAGCTTTGTGCTTTATAAACGATCCTATAACCGATGTTTCTCAAAAAGCCCGGGTATCAAGTGCACCGCGCTAGGGGGAAAGTATATAGCAATAAGCCCAGAAGACCGACGGGCCTATTGATCGGAAACCCTAAGGTAGGAAGATATAACGTATCTCAGGGAGGTACTCGGAGTAAGGTAGCAGGTAGGTGATGAGATAAAATGCCGGTCAATACACGATAAGCCACCTTTTTATAACCACCACTATGATCATAATCTCAATCATAGAAAACAAAAAAATAATGAAAGTAATAGTAGCAGCAATAGTAGCAGCAACAGGAATAGGAGAAATAGAGGTAAGGTATCGAGCGGTATCACCTTCAAGTTCCTCTCTTATCTTATCGCACCTTTTGTCCTTCAGTGTCGTCCACTGCACCCCTGGTGAATATGG
The DNA here is from genome assembly GCA_001563125.1 of Colletotrichum salicis. Lineage (NCBI taxonomy): Eukaryota > Fungi > Ascomycota > Sordariomycetes > Glomerellales > Glomerellaceae > Colletotrichum > Colletotrichum salicis. The sequence goes on from JFFI01001943.1 coordinate 29,608, forward strand.
CACGTAGGTTGGGTACGGGCGCTTCGCTAGCGGACCCCGCTTGGATGCAGCCGCGAGTGGGTGCCCGATCAACGCAGCCAAACATTGAGCAACAGCGCAGACGGCACTGTTTAGTGGAGGATGGTTGCTCCGCAACGTTTAGCAAAATAAATGCCGTCAACCTCGATTGGCAGGGGCCCATCAACGTGAGCAGCCCCGAACAACATCTCACCGCACCCTCCATTGTCGTCGTCGTCACATCCACACCTGTCCACAGCTCCATCCACATTCAACTCCCCCGGGTAACAAACATTGAACCACCCCCACCCGGCTCTTAAGACCGCGCCCACCCATATTACCGCTGTCACCGACTCGACCTCTGCCCTGGGATCACAGAGTCCCGGATGACCTTAACTTGACATTACCTCGTTTTGCTTTGCTTTGCGCATTCGCCATCATCGCGTCCTGCAGACCTCCTTCACATCTGTCTGCTCTTAGCAGTTGCCGCTTTATGCCATTCTTCCTGGTGCAGCGCGGCGCTCAAGCAACGACTAACACTACCTGATTATCCACCCCATCATCAACATCAAAGTGCCTGGGAGACTGTGTCGCATTGCATTGACTTACATTTTCCCTCGCGCCCGCATTCCAAGGCCTCTTAGCCTCACCACCAACACCATCCACCCGACTCCGATCACATTCTAGTCACCTCGTCGTCCCGTTCGAGAACAATGGCGCCCGTGGAGCGCGAAGCTTCCAGGGACGCTGATCGTCCTCTGAGACACAGGCAATCAATGTCTTCTGATCAAGGCAGAGCTCTGGTTCCCATGTAAGTCACCAAAACACAACACCTCTTCCACCGACACCCATTTCCAATACCCAACGTTCATGATGCGCTTGCCATGTCTGCTATCTGGCGTAGACTGATGAAGACCAGGTGGGATAGCTCAGATCCCGACAGGGCACCACCGCCTTTGCCCATGAATCCGCAATCGCCAGTTACAACCTCTAGGAAAGGAACTTCCGTAGCCATTCAGTCTGCCCACGCTGCTCTAAACGAAAGGGCTCGCGAGAGCGCCATGCTTCCGGCACCCTTGACCAAAAGGAACACCGAAACCTCCCCCGAACGTTCTCTCATCAAAGGATCACATCACAAACGCATGCAATCTTTGCAGCCAGGAAACGTCAGAGACCTCAGTCTGCTCTTGGAGAGCGGTCAGCAGTCCAATCCCCCATCGCCGACCAAGTCCCCCGAGCGGACACGCCCTTCCACACCAGCGGCCAACAGAAGGGACAGCTTCGCCGACACAAGAAGAGACAGTTCCGCCGATAGCAGGAGAGATAGCTTTGCAGATCTTAGGTCGACGGAGAGAGAGGCCACCACACCTTCATCAGTTCAAAGTCAGACGCCAGTCGCACGCCCGCCTATAAAAAGACAACAACAACAACAACAAAGCATCTTGGGCGAAAATACACCTCCACAGTCTGCTACCATGCTTGCCATACAGAACATGCCGCTTCAAGGTCAGCAGCAAGATAAGGAGAATGTCGCGAATGGCTCTACTGCACTCGTCAAGGCTCCTCAACAGGTCGAAGCCCTTTCGGGACAGATTCTGAGCCTCACCAGTATCGCGACAGCTCTTTCAAAAGACATGGCTCAGTTGAGCCGAAGAAGTCGTGACAATGCCACCGACTTGCTAAGTCTGAAGGAAGCGACAAAAGCTCGGGACGAGGATATCCGCAAGAGCTTGCGCGAACTCATCAACAACGCCCAGGATGCTGCTGCGAGCAGTAGGCCGAGCTCTCGCGACCCTTTCGTCAACAGCTTGTTCCTCGATACCAAGTCCCACCACACCTCCCCTCCACCAAGCAAAGCCGGACGCCCATTTTCTCTGCCTAGAATCCCTTCACCAAATAGCTTTGCGGCATCCATCGATCGAGATGCCTTGAGCACACCCTCGCTCTGCAACTCCAACTCCAACTCTAACTCGGAGTCTCCGAATACCATCGCGATACTGGACAAGATTATCAGAGACATGGGTACGAAAGAGGGACACGACCTGCTTCTTGCTCGCCTGACTGACGTTGCCGAGAAGCTTGCTGGAGTGGCGCCCGCTTCAAAGGTCGATGAGCTGATCCAGCTCGTCAAGACCAAGTCTGCTGATGCCATGATCTCGCGAAGTGGCGGCGGCCATGGGCAGAGCAACAGGAACATGCCTCGTGCGGCTGTGTTTGACGATGACAATAGCACCATGGACTTCGATTACGACCCCGGATATGCAAGTCAGCTGACCCATCGATCGGAGAGAGCCTTGCACAACGAGCCCGCCTCAAGATCCGCAGCATCTGGCAATGCTTCTGAAATCGTCAGTGACGAAGTGCTCAAGATCATTCGCACCGTCAAGGACAGTGTAGCACAAAGCGGCGGTCTCACCGCAGAAGTCAAGGCTCTCGTCCGGGAGCTTCGTGGCGAAGTCCTCGGTATGGGACGGGAGATTGGAAGAAGACTGGACGAGGCTCAGGCCCAACCAAAGTCTGAGGAGTCCTCGACCGATACTGGCGAAGTTTCGAAGATCGTTCATGAGGGAATCGAGCAAATGAGAGAGCACATGGACGAGCTGCTTCGCGAGCATCGACGCCAGTCCGCCAGCTCTGTGGCATCAAGAGCACCAGCGATCGACTATCAAGAAATTTATAATGCCATGAGAGCAGCGCTCCGAGACTCCCAAGCATCGCAGGAGAAAGAGCCTGATCTGAATCGGGAGGATGTCATCGAGGCTGTCAGGGACGCCTGGGAAAACTACAAGCCCGAGGTTGAGAACCAAGATCCTGGCCTCGGACGGGAAGAGATACTGGAGTACCTCAAAGAGGGACTGCAGGACTACGTCGACAGGGACCAGGAGCCCGTAGGAGCCTCGCGAGAGGAGGTGTTCCAAGCAGTCGTTGAGGGTCTCAAGCATTTCTCGCCGCCCCGTGTTGAGACACCGGCAAGCCTCTCGCGAGACGAGATTCTTGAAGCCGTTCGCGAGTGCCTAGAGGAGTTCGAGTTCCCCGTTGCCCCCTCGGCATTTACCCAAGAGCTCACCCGAGAGGACATGCTTCATGCGGTCAAGGAAGGCCTCAGCGGCTACGATCTGCCTAGCGCTGGAGCTCTCGTACCGCACCAGAACAACAACGAAGAGGTCGTCACTCGATTGCAAGATATTCTTGAGTACATGCGCGGGGAGTTCCGAGCAGTGACAGAGGATGCGAAAGTGAACGCCGCCGCCAACGGCCGTGACACTGAGCAGATCCTGGACGCTACTAAGGACGGTCTGGAGAAGCTTCGTGCCGACATGGAAGCGTATGTCAGTCATCTCAGCGGCAGCACCGCCGGTCAGGAAGAAATCACCCAGACTCTTCTTGGCACATTAGATACCTTCAGAGACGAGATGGCTATGTTGGTCGACCGCGTTTCGAGCGATTCCAGATCGACAATCGAGTCACACATGGAGTCACTCCGCGACACCGTCAACTCCTCCATGGTTCCGGTCACCCCGCAAGTCAACCAGAAGGAGATCATCGAAGCCGTGAGAGACGGAATCGACAGCGTGCGTGGCGAGTTGCGCCGGCCTTTTGCCGGCGTCACGGACATTCTAGACGCTCTTCACGATGGCTTGGCCGATCTGCGCATCAGTATCGACAAGGTGGCGAACCGGCCAGCGGATCTCACAGCCAACGATGAGGTTCTCGATGCATTGAAATCCGGGCTGGACAACGTTCGCTCGGAAATCGATGGCCTCCGAGAACTGCAAGGCCAGAACGACAAAGCATTGACGACCATGCATGACGGTGCCGTTGTGCCGGTTCCGGCTGATGCCCTCAAGCAGGATGACATCAAGAACCTCGAGGTTCTCATCACCCAGCTCCGAATCAAGATTGAGGCCATGGAACCCGCCAACGCCGATCCTGTCGCCAAAGACGATCTCACTCGTATGGAGGACATGCTTCGTTCTCTTCAGGAATCTGCATCCAAGGACGACATGCTCCGTCTCGAGGACATGCTTCGACTCGTACAAGAGTCGGTCTCAAAGGACGAGACTTCCCGGATCGAAGAAGTCTTGCTCAATGCCCAGAGCTCCGTTACCAAGGAAGACATAACACGCCTGGAAGAGGCGATTCTGCCTATCCAGGAGTGGGTCAAGTCCAAGGAGAGCCCGGTCAGCACCGATGCCTCAACAAAGGAGGACGTCCAAGCGATTGAAACTATCCTTCGTAACACCAAGGGTCGGTTGGATGACCTCATTGACAACGAGCAAGCCGTGCGAAAAGAGCATCTGGACAGCTTGGAGAACACCATACTGGAGACCAGAGAAGCCATCAATCTCATTACGACGCAGCTGGATACCCTGCCGAAGAAGGATGACGTGACATCCGTGGAGGCCTTGGTGACGCAAGTTGCTGCAGGTTTTGAAGAAATGAAAGAGAGCGCTGCCAAGCAACTGGAGGATCCCGAGCGAGTCACCAAGACTGACGTCGAGGCTGTGGAAGCTGCATGTCACGATATCAAGGACGTGTTCGATCAACTGCTCAAGACGGAAATAGCGGCCCTCGTCACCAAGGAAGACCTGAAAAAGACAGAGACGACCTTGGAGGAGCTCAAAGGCCCCCTCGAGGCCTTGGTCGTCCTGGAGGGACTCAAGGAAGGACTGCAGGAGGGCATCAAAGCCCCGTTGGACGAACTGAAGACGGAGCTCAAAACCCCCATCGAGGAGCTCAAGACTCCACTCGAAGAGCTCAAGACACGACTTGACTCCCTGACCGAGTCGCACGACAAGGGAAGCGAGGAGCGCCAAGCCGAGATTGTCGGCGTGAGCGAACGCGTCACTGAAGTCAAGACCTTCCTTGAGGAGTTCCAGGGCTTGGTCAAGGGCAAACTCGAAGAGGGTGCCACTGGAGTTGAGAGCCTCTCAAAGCTGCTCGAGGGTGTATCAACAGCAGTGGAGAACAACGCTTCCGTGAACCAAGACCTGAAGGACCTCTCCGACACGATGAAGCTAGAATTCGAAGAGTCCAAGGCCGCTGTAGTCGGTGCAAAGCTGGAGTCTGACGAAAAGTTCCAGCAGACCACTGAGGCCTTGAGCGCCAAGATTGAGGAGAAGGTCGCGGAGCTGATGACCAAGTACGACGAGTTCCACGTTGCCCTCGACGACCGTGCAAAGGCCGGGGAGGTGAGAGATGCCAGCACTGAAGAGGCAGTCCTGGGTACCAAGGCTGTTGCCGAAGAGCTCAAGTCTCTCGTGGATACACTTGGCGCTGCTGTTACCGATTCGATGGAGAAGATGGAGGAGGCATCCAAGACCGTGTTCACCAGAGTTGAGGATCTCATGACGAAGTCTGAGGAGAACCATACGGACGGGAAAGCCGATCACCAGCAAACTCGGGACCACTTGAAGCAAGCTGTCGACGCCGTCGAAATCATCCAGGGCCAGCTTGTTGAGTCCCAGCCTCAGATCTTGGAATCCATCAAAGATGTCTTGCTCATCGTCGGTCAACATTACGATTACGCCAAGACGTCAACGAACGATATCCAAAAGACAATCGAGGATGCCAAGCCAGTTGAGCTTGCTCTACCACCAATTCCTGACAAGTATGACGACACTGTGGTTCTGGAGAAACTTACCAAGTTGATCGAGCATACTGAGGTTCCGGTCGAGAAGTACGATGATGCAGGCGTTCATGAAAAGCTTGACAAGCTCGTCGAACATGCTTCCGTTCCTCCTGAGAAGTATGACGATGCGCCAGTACACGAGAAGCTTGACAAGATCGCGGAGTATGTTTCCACTCCAGCAGAAAAGTACGACGACACGCCCGTTCATGAAAAGCTCGACAAGCTTGTAGAGCACTCTCAAGTGCCTGTTGAGAAGTATGACGACGCGCCTGTGCACGAAAAGCTCGACAAGCTTGTGGAGCACTCCCAGGTGCCTGTCGAGAAGTACGATGATGCGCTGGTGCATGAGAAGCTCGACAAACTCGTGGAACACTCCCAGATACCTGTGGAGAAGTACGACGACGCGCCTGTTCACGAGAAACTCGACATGCTTGTGGAGCACTCACAGGTGCCTGTGGAGAAGTACGACGATGCGCCGGTGCATGAGAAGCTTGACAAGCTCTCTGAACAGCAGTTGCTGATCCCGACGGAGAAGTACGACGACGCAGTGGTTCAGGAAAAGCTGGACAGGATCGCCGAGTACCAGTCTTTGCTCCCAACCGAGAAGTACGACGACGCGGCAGTTCAAGAGAAGCTCGACATGCTTGCATGCGGGCAGTCGTTGATCCCTACGGAGAAGTACGATGATGCGCCAGTGCACGAGAAGTTGGATAAGCTTGCTGAGCAGCAATCGTTGATCCCAACCGAAAAGTACGATGACACAGTAATTCGGGAACAGCTCGGAGTTCTTGCTGAACAGCAGCTGCTGATCCCGACTGACAAGTATGACGACGCAGCTGTGCAAGACAAGCTTGACAAAATTGCCGAGCAGCAGGCATTGATTCCCACCGACAAGTACGACGACGCAGCTGTGCAAGACAAGCTTGACAGAATTGCCGAGCAACAGGCCTTGATTCCCACTGACAAATACGACGATGCCGCCGTTCACGTGAAGTTGGACGAGCTTGTTGATCATACTCATGCTGCTGAGAAGGCCTTTGGCCAGCTCGACACTCTTGAAAAGGTTCACCAGCAAGTCATTCAAACGGCCACGGACATCTCGCTCTTCCTTGCTACCCAGACCAAGAAGATCAAAGAGGAGGCAGACGACCGAGAGCAGACTCTCCAGGAAGTGACCATCGATCTAGAGCGCAAGTTTACTCTCAAGGAGCAGATCGAGGCCAGCTTGCTGGATCTGAAGCAGGAGGAGGAGAGACTCAGGGCCTCTGTACTCGGACTTCGGATGGAGCAAGAAAGTCTTATCCGGCAGAAGACAAGGTTGACGGGTGATGTCTCGTCCCTCGAGACTGCACTGCACATCCGCCGAGATGAGCTTCACGACATGGAATCCCGTGCCGAGGGTCTGGAGCGCCGCATCCTGGAAGGCGTTATGGACCATTCCCGCGTCCTACTGATGTCAAAGGCAACCAAAGGGCGCGACGCTATGAGCCGTAAGCGTGTCCGGGACCAGAAGCCGGGTCAGGAGAACGGGGTCCCCGAGAAGCCTGCATCCCCTGCTGTCAACTTGGCGCTTTCTGCCAAGCGAAACTTGAAGCCTCCTTCGCAAGCGGGCGCTGCTCGCCGTATCTTGTCACTGAGCCAGATCACGAACAATGTGCCTACCGGTGGTGTCCAGCGTAGCCAGAGCGTCAGGACAGCCGGTGCCCGTGGCCATCGCAAGTCCAGCTGGGCTGGAGGCTTTTCGAAGGGCTATGGAGATCTCGACAAGGAGAACATGTCTTTGAAAGAGACAGAGGAGGAGAACATGCCCAGCCCCACGCCTGTTATGCATGAAGAACCGGCTGGCGGTGACGATCCCAGCGACACCGAGACGCTGCGTCGTAGCAGTCATGGCAGTCGTATGAGCCGTGGTAGCCGCGGTACAACTGTCGTGACGGAGAGTACCGACAACTACACTGGCGACGGTGACTACTCGGACTATTACGACGACAATCAAAGCGATTTGCAGAGTGACCTCCAAAGCGAGTGGACCGAGAGTGTCGTGAGCTCAAACGTCAATTCAGACCTTGGCTCCAACCTCAGTCAAGAAACCCTGAACAATGAGGCCGTGACAGTCGAGGAAGTGGCCTAGGATGGCGAAATTGGTGTCTACTGAGAAGTTGTTTTCACATGGACATATTGACGAGTATTGAATAACGCATGAGCCTGCTGGGTCAGCGTCACCTGGGATGAACGGCAGTTTGTATCAAAATGGAGTTATTGGGTTTCCTTTCTCTTTTGTCTGAAATTGGTAGTGCTGGTATGAGTCCAGTCGATGTTTAGTATTGTAGTTAGTGTGTTGGGGAAGTAATAAAGTACAGAATTATCACCACCTTACAACTGTGTGCCACATGATGAATACGCTTTTGGTGAGCTTCAATGTCTCTTTTTCGAGACGCGCCAGACGCACGTGGGTCATGCATAAGTACAGGAGTGCGAATACAAGTGTTGTAACAAAGATGCAATCTCCTCAGTCAAAGTTTGCTATGAGACAGTCTTGCGAACAATCTTTTCCTTTCCATCCATCCACGGCTGCAGGCAAGCCGGAATGGAGACGGACATTTCCTGCTCGTTCCATCCGGCCTCCAACAGCGCAGCCAGCACTCTCGGGACGGCGAGAGCAGTGCCGTTGACGGTCCAGGGGAAGGTGAGCTTGCCGTCAATCTTGGCGCGCGTGGCGAGCCTCCGTGTCTGGTAGTCGGTGCAGATGCTGGCGGAGGTGACCTCGCCCCAGCCGTCGTTCTGGTCCTGGCGAGACGGGAAAAAGGCCTCGATGTCGCACTTGCGGACGGCGGAGGCGCCGAGGTCTGCGGTAGGCATCTCGAGGACGCGGCAGTGCAGGCCCAGGGACCCGAGGATTTCGGTCTGGATGTCGAGCATCTCCTCGAAGACATCGACCGTCTCGTCGGCGTCGGGCGCGGTCCAGGCGAACATTTCGACTTTGGTGAACTCGTGGACGCGGTAGAGCCCCTTTGTGCTCGCGCCGCGGGCGCCGGCTTCGGCGCGGTAGCACCGGGACACGGCGACGCGTTTCGCGGGCAGCTCCGTGGCGTCGAGGGTCGCCTCGGCCTTCATGCCCGCGAGGGGGATCTCCGACGTGCCCGCGAGGGAGAGCTCCGGTTTCCCGCGCTCGGCGTCGGCGGCGGACTGCGCGAGGCTGTAGATTTGCTGCTCGCCGTTTTGGTCGCGCGGCTGGAAGCCGCAGGCAGCTGCTACGTGGCTGTAGACGACGCTGGGCGGGGCGACCTGACGCCAGCCGTGCCGCGTCGCGACGGCGAGGGCGTACTGCACCAGGGCCTGCTCCAGCTGCGCGGCCTCGTCGAGGAGGTAGTACCAGCCCCAGCCCGAGACGGTGCCCGCACCGGCGAAGTCGAGGAGGCCCAGCTCCGAGCCGATGTGGACGTGGGACCGCCACACCTTGTCCGAGGCGCTGGGCGGCGTGTCGGTCTCGTGGGGGTGCTCGTTGATGTAGCTCAGCAGCCGCGGCTCGTCGCCGATGGGGGTGACGCCGCTGGTGAGGTTGGGGATGGCGAGCGCGAGCGCCTCCATCTCCTCGACGAGCCTGGCCTCGTCCTGCTCCACGGCCGCGAGCCTCTGCTTGAGCACGCGGGCCTCGTCCAGCAGCTCGTCGCGGGACCGGCCCCGGAGTTCGTTAACTTCCGCATTGTCGTCGCCGCCGCTGGTGGACGCCGGGTTGGCGATCTGGCGGCGTAAGTGGTTGGACCTCTCGCGCACGGCGCGGCTGTCCTTTTGCAGGGCCTGCCATTGCGCAAAGATTTCGTTGATGCGGGCGGGGCTCTTGCTCTGTTGGACGTAGTTGCGCTCGAGGCAGTTTTGCTCGTGCAGTTCCGGGTTCTCCCTGATGTGTCTGATGTCGATGATGGGTTTTGGCGCGGTCGAGGGCCGCTTGACGTCTGCGAAAGCACGGCGTTGTTGTAGGGGTGAGTGAGAGGCTAGGCAGTTCACTCTGCTGATGATGCGCGGCGTGTGTGGTGAGGTGGGCAGGAGGCGCCTCCTTGCCATCCCTAATGAGCTGCGCAAGAGAAATGTTGGATCTCTCCCCATTTTGAAGTCTGGTAACTGAGAGGTTGAAATTCAATGTCTCCCTCTTATGAGTGAGTATTCAGAGGAAGTGAGATGATCTGATATGAAGGCGGCGTGATAACTGAATGAACCGCTTACAAGCATAACAGCAGGGGTTCCACTGGTCTGTTCACCCAATTAAATGCGTCTTCAGGTTCGCTCACTTCGATGGGCAGACGCGCGCGGTGGACATAGTATTGTCACATATTTTAACTCTATATTCTTTTCTTCACATTTCGAAGGCTAGTAGGCCTCCGGGGTATCAATCCATTTTCACATGCCGGTAGACATCTTTCCACCCGCCTCGCTATAAAGTTCCCCATGCTCCCAAGGTCCAGTTCGATTGACCTCCAGCTCCTCGCATCAGCCCACCGGGACCCATGCTTTGCCGCTGCTGTGCCTTGACGTCGACTTCGTTTGGCCGTGAAGCTCCGTTGACTCCTTGTTGCAGCCACAGCTCTCGGTCAATGTTAGCCATCGCCATTACTTTGAGCTGGCACGCCAGGCTGGCCCCTCCCCACGGCCCGAGAGAACCCAGAGGCCGTAGGGTGCCTTGAATTTTGGGATGGTGGCTATCTCTCTTCTTTAAAGAGTCCTCAATGACATCTGCTGCGCTTCGAGGCTCATCTTCGCCTGTGGCTCTACGTTCTTCCGTCTCCCTTGCGGGCGACTCAATATCTGTAGGACCTTCAGCTGCCCGTCGGCTGCCTCTCTTCAGTAACGCGTTGTTCTCGTACTGCTTCGGTGCACGCCCCTGAACGGGGTCCCACCCACGCTCGTGTACCAGTTTTGACAGCTCATCAAATATCCTCCGCTTCAAGCCAATGACCTTAGAGCAGCCGCCAATGAATACAATGCGCGACATACAGACTGCGCGAGCATCGATGGGAAGTTGAACAAGATGTTGGTAGATGAGGTGATGGACAGGCAGCTCGTCGTCGTCGAAGCTACTACGTGAGTAGTGTGGAGCGAAGTAGGTGTTTTCGCACGGCTCAGACAGTTGTCGGAATGGCAAGGTCAGGTTCTCTGCTGGTTCCACAGACTGTATCAGAATCTCGACATTACCATCGGACCGCTCCTCTTCCTCAACGGGCGAGGTTGGTGGGGACTCGTCCTGCTCCTCGACCGTAGGTAATGCCTCTCCTCCAGACTCCTGTTGCTCCTGCTGCCTAACATTCGGAAGATCACCGCGCTTGACTTGGCGACACCAGACGAGGCGGCAGGCGACTTCTTCGCACTCCTCAAAACTTAGAGAATGTCGGCCTTGCTCCCTTTCACTGCGGGTCTTTTGCGCGTGGGCTGATGAAGTCGACAGTGTATCTTGCAATAAGTTGTGTGTCTCGTTGACCAGCATCTTGCCTGCGCGGGTAGTCCTTGTCGTACGGATCTCGCGGTATTCGTAGACGCTCGTCACACTGGTCTCGGCCCAGCCAAGATCCACAACCAGTGCTGACCGAGTGCCAGCTCCCACAACTGACGTGACTGCAGATGACGTTAAAGAGACAAGCGGTGCCTGGAAGCGGTGGAAAAGAACATCGAGGGTGGTTGATAGTAATGGCAGAGGTATCGACGAGGAGAGAACAAGAGAGGTTCTTCGCGGCCGTGAATCGATAAGAAGGAACCTGGACGACGAACGTTAGTGATGTGTGATGGACTCCATAGGCGGGGGTGCGTCACTTGTTCAATGCTTCCCGAATGGCTCGGTCTATCTTGTCCTCAACGAGCCCCAGGTCAACGGTCCGAACATCGTATTGCCAGAGCTCATGGTCGTCTCCCCAAGTCTTGCCCGTTGGACGTCGCCGCCAGTCATCCTTGTGGTCTGGATCCCAGGTACGAAAGTCGCCTACGCGTCGCAGTTGCTCAGGGCCTAGGGATAGCACGGCCTTCGGTGATGGCTCTCCGGCGAACCCAAGCTTAATGAAGCGAGAACCCAGCTCTATGACAATGATGTCTTCCTCAGCGCGTAGACTGGATGGGGAGCCAAATGTTGAAGAGATATTGCGAGAAGGGGTGTGTGGACTTGCAGGGCCACCGCTAATGCCAGAGCCTGTCTCGGTTCGGATGTTGGCAATGGATCGGTGGGCGAGGCTCGGTGCTGCGGACGACATATTGTAGGAAGCAGTAATGAGAGAGACGAGGTAGCGTTGGGAGCGTTGCGCTCGGGTTTAGCGGGCCATGCCTCGCGTGTTCAAGTTGTCAGAGGTTGCCCCTTGTGAAATTGGAGGCGCCTGCAACGGAAATCACGTCGGATCGTTGACCAGTACTCTCAGTACTCTGTTGTGTCGTCGGGTCTTGTTTGCGCGGGATTGAGGGGTTGGGTGCGGTTCAAAGGTATTAGGAGAGCCCGTGATACTGGAGGTTTAAGGTACGGATAGAGCTCGTCGATTGAGCCTCTGAGTCTGAGGTCAGGTACCTACGGCCGAAAACGGGTCGAGCGCTGTGGAGCTCCCCAGCTGGCGTTTTATTTCGAAATAAAGTGGAGAACGACTGTTACAAGGTCGTGCAGATGTCATTGAAGTGGGTGGCACTGGCCGTAGTCCCGGTAACCACGACACTTTGAGGTGATGCAACTACCAACCTTCAGTCAACACCTCACACCGAATTGAGCATGATGATCTGCGCCTAACACGTCTTTGGGAGGCTCGTTCCATTCCGTTTTCAACCGTTCTATTGCCAGCACAACACGGTAGTCCTCTTTAGCTAACCGAATCGTCGTCCAAATCAACGACCTCATGCCTTTCGCCCCCCATATCCCTCCACTCCTTGGACGGAATTCTACATCCACACTCAACCCACAGATCTAATCTTTTATACCCTGCATTGTTATCTTGACTTCGTTTTCTGGTCTTCCAAGCGATTGGAAAATTGCAATGGGAATCAAAGGGTATTTACCAACACCCCTGGTCTCTTCTTACCATCAAATCAAGGTCTCACTCACATTACGTCCACAGAATTTACCGTGAACTTGGCCCCGGCAAGAGAATATCTCTTGCTAAATTGGCTGCAGAGAAACTTGAAAGCACAAACCGGCCGTTACGGATTGCCATTGATATTGCCATCTGGCAATTCCAGACACAAGCCGCACGAGGTAGCATCAACTCTACACCCCACATGGCCGCTTCAGAGCTGACAAACTTCACCAGGTGGAACGAATCCTGCAATCAGGACTCTTTTTTATCGCTTGGTGCGACTACTAAATCTTGGTATACACCCCATTTTCGTCTTTGATGGTCCTCATAAGCCGGCTTTCAAGCGTAACAAGCGCTCCGGTAAAGGCGATGGCGTTGCAATAGCCATGGCCAAGAGAGTCATTCGCCTTTTCGGATTCCCAGTTCATGACGCACCGGGTGAGGCAGAAGCCGAGTGCGCTCTTTTGCAGCAACAGAAAATTGTCGACGCAGTTTTGAGCGAGGATGTCGACACAATCATGTTTGGCTGTACTCGAACTCTTCGAAATTGGACAGCAGAGGGGACTCGCGGCTCCAAGACGCCCACCCACGTCAGTATGTACGAGGTCAACGATGTGTTGTCTGCCGAAACGGGTCTGGATCGAGAGGGTATGGTGTTGGTTGCACTGATGAGTGGAGGCGACTACATACCGGAGGGTGTACCAGGATGCGGTCCCAAAGTGGCATGCGAGGCGGCGAAAGCTGGGTTCGGCAAGTCGATATGCCGCTTAAAGATCGAAGACGATGCCCAATTTGACGAGTGGAGGATGTCGTTACGACACGAACTGCGTACCAACGAGAGTGGCTTCTTCAGAGTAAAGCATAAGGCTTTGTCCATACCGGACGAGTTTCCAGATCGCCAGGTGCTGAGGTACTATACACACCCGGTTGTCTCGAGTGCCACTACTATCAACAGGCTGAAGGCGGGTCTCAATTGGAGTGGCCCGATAGATGTGCAAGGCCTCCGGTACTTTGCCAGGGAGACGCTTGACTGGGTGAACAAAATCGGTGCTATCAAACTCACACGAGTCCTGTCACCCGGGTTACTCGTCCACAAGTTACTGGAGAGGCACCTTTCCGACCAAGCAAGCTACCAGACGACAACGGAGATGGAAAATGTAGAATCGAAACTGATCAATCGTATCACGGGGACACGAAGCCATCATAGCACCGATGGCATTCAAGAGCTGCGCGTAGCACACATTCCGACCGATATAGTCGGCCTAGATCTTTCACAAGAGCTAGACGAGGCCGAAGAAGTGCCCTTTGATCGCCAGGGCCTCGGGCTCAATAGCGATGAGGAGTTCGAAGCTGCCATCGACGGCGAGGGAGTGCCGGCGAGCAGCCAGGTCGCGCCCAAAAGCACATTCGACCCATATGCCGCCCAGCTGATCTGGCTGCCCGAGTCGCTCATCAAGCTCGGCGCGCCTCTGACTGTCGAAGACTGGGAAGAAAAGCAGCGCTCCAAGGCGACTTCTAAGGCGTCTACAAAGCCCAAGAGCACCAGCAGTAAGGGCGTCGGCAAGAGGAAGCCTACCAAAGCCGTCCCAGCCGAAGCCGGCGCGCTCGATAGGTGGATGCAAATCACAAAGGGCACCACAAAACAATCAGCAAAGGCCGACGGCGCAACATCGCAATATCAGGTAGACGACGAAGACATCCTGCCGCCACACCTTCCACGACCAACTATGCTTAGGCCTGATCCATCAAAGATCACGGCAACGTCGTTTCCAGCATCCTCCTCCTTTTCGTCGCAACGACCGTCCCCCTTGCCGAGACCAACCAACCGAAGTAAGCAATCCAGGCCCAACGGGAAAGTGTCTGCCACGGCGGAACCGACCGCGCACAGTGGCAACCCCTGGGCATACGCTGGCTCACAACATATGCCTAGGATCACCAAGCCTCAGCAGCCCGCAGAGCCGATTCTTCTGTCATCTAGCCCCGTGCGCGCTTCGCCTGCGCCTGCTTGTCCGTCGTTGAGAACACCGCTAAGCCTGCTGAGCCCGCTGAGACGCCCATCGAGTCCACCACCGAGTCCACCGCTACCACCTCAGCAGCGCATCTACATCGACCTGTCAGATTCCGATGAAGATTCCTTCGTCGAGCCCGAGCCCATCCGGGCAACGAGAAGGCCCGACCCGCCTACCGCGTCTATAGCAGCGCCTCGCCATCGTCCCTCCCAAAGCCCCGGGAAACGTCGGCCGTCGACAAGAGGTTCGTCACCAGTACTGCCCACCACGCCGTCAAAGAGCCAGCGGGTTTTGAAGCAAACCCGTATGGATTCGTTTGTGACTGTTGCTGGCACGACCGCGCGGTCAATGGAACAGGAAAACATCCACGACAGGCAGCCGAGTAGGA
This sequence comes from Colletotrichum salicis, assembly GCA_001563125.1. Taxonomy (NCBI): domain Eukaryota; kingdom Fungi; phylum Ascomycota; class Sordariomycetes; order Glomerellales; family Glomerellaceae; genus Colletotrichum; species Colletotrichum salicis. The sequence continues at coordinate 44,665 of JFFI01001943.1, forward strand.
TCCAGAGCGACGTCCGCCTCGAAACGTCCATCACCGTCAGCAAGACTGCCAAGGTCAAGCCCGTCGGGTCGAAGGATGCTCCTGCTGCTGGCTTCCATGGTTTCCGAACCACCAAAGTCACAGCTTCCTCCTGGCTAGAATCAGACGATGCGTTTGCCCCAAAACCCACAGAAAAAGCCGCCTCGGGAGAGGCCAGGAGAAAGGTCATGGTTCCACGGACAAGCGTCAACGGATTCTTCCGAGTGGTCGAAGTGAGCGACGAGGAGTGGTTAGCCGGAACGAAGGCGATGGTGGCATCGGAGCGCTTGACAAAGGACGGTGACGGGTGGAGACAGAGCGAGGTTTCCATTATAGATCTCACAGGAGACGATGAATAACGATACCCCCCACCCTGTACCACCTTGTATTACTACTACCAAGCGAATTCAAGTGTCATTCGAATAACGACAATGGATTATGTCTGAAATCTAATGCTATAGGCTTCCCTGAATCCAGGCCTTCTTTGCAGTGTCGACGCACGACGCGAGTTTCGTCATTGGGTATCCCAGGCTATATTCGTCAAAATATTGCAACTCAAAAAAAGATTCCAAACATCAGAACTAAAAACAAAATCGGCCAGTAATTTCGTATATCATTAGTCGGAAGAATAACCAGTATGCTTCTTCGTCTCGTTCTGCAGCCATGATCTAGCCGAGCATCAGAGTCATTTTTTTCCGTATCAATGCTCACCATGCCAGGGCAGGTCACGATCCCCGACAGTGATGCACGTGAGGTAGCCAATTCCATCGGCGGCCCTTCCACTATTAATGTCCAGCTCTAGGCCACTGCCCATCAGCGGCCGGACAATGTTGCGGGCCATCAACTTAAGCTCGTCAATGCGCTTCTCAAATCGTCGGAGATTGTCCCGACTGTACAGCTCAGGTGTCAATTTCAAGAACCGCTTGCACTCATCGTGGCCGAGATAAACCGACGAAGAGTCGCCGAGGGTGCGATATGTACGACCAACCGTAGCCAATGGCGGAACAGCTGTCGGGAGGGCCAGCTGCTGTGAGTTTCCATTCCGAACATCGCGGGAGCTCTGGATTCGCCGGTCTGGAGGTGGAGGACTGGTGTTGTCTGCCAGCCACTGGCGGAACAGGCTAACGGCTAACCAGTCGAGATAGTTATTTTGAGGTGTGACACGCTCGCCCCTCGCCGTCATCAAGCTCAGTCGAAAGAGACGGCCTTCCACACGGCTGACTACCTCTTCTAGCTCATCGACTTTATCTTCGATTATGTCCAGAACAATGTCGGGAAGCGCAGCACGAAGGCTGCGTTCTCCTGCGGGCCATTGCCCAACCACATGAATCAAGGCCTCCTGAAAAATGACCCTGCTGCGGGCAAGGTAGCCAAGACGTAAATATGAGATGGGATACTTGGCAATCTGCTTCCATAGTCGCGACTGGAATTGAAGCAGATGGTGGTCAACCCTGGGGCCAACCACAGCCAATGCATCATATAGGTCTGCCAAGGTGATGAGAGATTTGCACTGAACGTAGGCATCCGCAATGTTGACACCGTCAAGAATCGGGGAGTGGTTATAGAAGATGCGGAAAAGGTTGTCGTAGTCGCGGAGGAGATCCTGGTCGACCTGCGAAAGCGGCTGACTTGCCGCCGACGTTGTCGAGCTCTGCACGAGGCTCAAATTGGCAACGGAGCGGAAAAAGTTGTGGTTCGAGTGCGCCGACGAGGAGTGGAAATGGCCCGACGTCTTGCTCCGCGAGTACGACGAGGGCTGATCGCCGTTGACCGCGCTGCCAGAACCAAACAGAGATCCAGAGTTGCCCGCGCTCAGACCCTTTGAGCGATCATCGTCCTTTTGTACCAGCATTGGTATATCGCCATCCCCCGTGCCTGGATCCAATTCGTAGCGCCAACGTTTTCTTGGTGGTGTAGATGAAGTCGTCAAAGCCCGGCTGGAATGGTTGTACGAGTCGACTGAAGAGCCGTCGCTAATACGAGGCAAGTCATTGGAAGCACCATCCGGAACTGCTTTGGACCACTCGAGACTCGTGCTGGCCTCGAAGAAGCCGGAGCACTGAGTGAGGGTGTGACGATGCAGCAGATAACGGTTTTGGTGGCCACCAGCCTTGACTATGATCTCGACATCGCCCGAATTGTTGAAGACTGGGAACTCATTCTGGGAGATATAGGATGAACCGCCGACGTGAGACCTATTGTATCGCTTCGTGCGAGATAGTGAAGGACGCGAAACGACCGAGGAGGGGCCTCGCAGGGTGAGGGAGGACGCGGAATCGGGCTGCGAGACCATGAAGAAGGCGTATCGACTCTATCGAGACCAAAGCTGCGAGGGTCGGAGGAGGGACTGACGGCCTACGGCGGCTCGGACATGGAGGAACGCGCGCACTGGGGTCCCTTTAGGTGGACAAGCAGTAAACGAAGATGCAGCACAACGAGCGCGCAAGAAGCGCGCACAAGTGGCGGAGAGGCGTCGACCAAAGGATAACCACTTTTGTGTGACGGGGAAGCTTGTTGACGGGCTTAAAAGGTTCTGGGTGGTGGTTCTGCGATAGCGGGCGCACAAGAGCAACACCAACGGAGGCGTGCGAGAGTGTGACAGGATCGAGCCGAGGTGTTGAGAACAAGAGAGCTCCAAGCTAAGAGCTACGAGACTGCTTGCACCAAGAAAAGGTGAAGAGGCGGGGAGCGGATGGGCGGCTGGATTTGTTCGTGTCGCGATGCGCGGGGGAGGAGTGTGCGAGCGTGCGTGCGCCGGTGACAAGATGAGATAGCTGCGATGGCGGGAGCTAGAAATGCAGTGTGTGGTGATGGAGCAAGGTAAAGGCGATGCCAGGGATATCTACGGCGGCGGCGAAGAGATTAGAAGAGAGACGCGAGTCTAGTCGAGCTGTACGGATAGATGTGTTGATTTTGGTGCTGGTCGAATGGGGTGGTCTTGGGGTGGCCGGTGAGGTAATCAGCACGAGGACGACCGAGATGGAGAAATCAAGAAGCAAGACGAGCAGGCAAGAGTCTGAGACCCTGGCGAGCGGTGACTCGGAGGGAGGGGTCTTGAAAGCGACGACGCTACTTGGTACGGATAAGGTAGCGAGCACCCCGTGATGCGACAAGACTGAAGACCGTACGGAGTACAGAAGACTTCAAAGATGGCAGCAGAGCTTAGACTAAGGTACCTGGCCGAGTGCCGGTCCAGAGCAGGAAGAGAAAACAGCTGTATCCGTAGACGTGTGTCGGACGCGTAGAGCCAAAGAGTGAAGGGTGAACCGGGTTATTGCGACGGCACCGGCGACGAGAAGTGGGACAGGGACAGGGTGAGCAAGCTCTGCGTTGTGCAGTTGCCAATAAGATGGCGAAGACACGCGCAATGGAACCTGGAAGCGCTCAGAGAATCATTTCACAGAGGTAAAGAGGGTTTGAGGCACACATGAGTGTTTAATCCACCACCCAACCAAACGTGCGACAAGAACAAGGTACGACTACAGAGTAAGGTACTGTAAGGCAAATAAAGTCGGGATGATGGGTGACAGTTGACAGTGCAAAGGTTGAGTCGATGTACCAAGGAACAGGGAAGCGACAATCCGCCTTGATACTTGTAAAGGAACCTAAGAAAAAGAAGGAATCTTTCCCAGGCTTTCCCAGTCATCCTAGCAGTTGCGCAGTGTGCCTGTCTTCATAGGACGACGATGGATTAAAAGTTGCCTCCCACCTCGCTCCGAGCCTACGCTTGCCGGTACTGGATGCAGACCACTCGCCTCCTCTCACCGTCGCCCAACCAACCATAGGTTGCTTGAGGATACCCTCATGAGGCGAGCAGATGCAGGGGGTATCATCGTGCATGCTGGCAAGACAGACTTCGCAGACTCGCACACTGGCACTGGGCCTCCCGTGCTTTCCCACATACACCTCACCTTGGCCACCCCGGTGGCTGCCAGGTCACGACATTTCTTTCTCGCAGGTTCGCAACTGCCTGTAAGGTAAGGTAATGGAGCCAACCGCAAAGACATCGGCCAAGGTCAGGTGCAATTAACTGAGCTACCTTCCTTAGAACGTGCCTAGGTAAAGGTGGGGAAAGAGGTCCGATCCTGAATCAATCGGAGCATCCTCGTCACGTGAGACAGAACGGGAATCATCCTGGATTCCATTCCTGAGCTGTTCTTCCTTCCTTCCAGTCCCGGTCCTGCCAGCCAGCCTCCGGATTTTGACGGCTCGTCTGGAGCCCGTGGTCAAGAGTTCGTGATTGGCCACGACCTTGGCAATAGCTGGGTACCCCGAACCACACTCAAGCTTGCATGTCGATCAAAGTATTCCGTCATCTCCTGCTCCTATCCACTCGAATCAACCCTTTCATTGGCCACGTCCACCTAGTCATTGCACCATAGGTCCACACCCAACTCATCCCACTATTCTCTTCTTGACGTCCAATGAAAACTCAAGGTCTGTGGCCAATGGAACGACTTCAATGTGCGTTGCACCGTTGCCCGCTCGTCGCAAACCTCCGTGCGGCCCTCACAATGTCACGCAATGGAACTTCGGAGGCAGAAGAGGTTGACGGGCGCGCGAGCGACAAGGAACCCAGCTGCTGGAGTCTCTGAGGTGGGTGCATCACTGATCACTCTGCCGACCCCATTTCTGTTCTGGCGCCCTGCAAGCTGCTGGATGTTGCCGTTCTTCCAACCCACCCGTGACCCTCGTTGGACTCGTGAGTCGTGACCAGGGTCTCACCTCACCGTTCACGGTCTCACTCACTCTCTCTCACCTGGGGGCGGAGGTCGATGCTCCCCTCTCGCTCACACAATGTGTCGAGCTGAGTCTCGTGCTCCAGCCGACAGCCAGCGTCGCTTGGTTTGCTTTGCCCATTGGCACTCGCACTGGACCCCACTGGTGCTGACTGTCCAACCTGTCACACAAGACCGACGGATTTGGCACTTACACCCACATACCTGTCCGTCGTATCATCGCACACTGAGGTAGGTTAGCAGGCCCGTCCACTTTGTCTCGTCTTATCCAAGGCCACTCGCTTCAAGACTCTTGACTCGGGTTTGCATCGGCCATCGAGCGCTATCAAGGTTTTCTTGTCTTGCAAACCGTCCTTGGACGCCTCGGCAACGCTGCAAACCGCGTTCCGAGAAAAATCGCACTCTTGGGTCAAGACCAAAGAACAGCATATACTCTAGCTGAAGACGATGAACTCAACGCATTGGGTTATGAGCAAATGGCACTTTGTTTGAATTTAGTTGTATTTCCTCTAAAATTTTGAGTTTCGCTAGCATCGCATATTGGCCTCTCCTATGCGGTAGTTGAACGCGTAAAAAAGCAGAAAACAAATCAGACTACCTTAGTCTGTTGCGACCGGATTCCATAGATGATGTACCCAGACTAAGACATCCTTTTCTCCGCTGGCCGGCCTTCATTTGCTTGCCGTGCTGATGTGATGTACCCTCAGTCAGGTACTCAACCCATCCAACCCGACCCCATCAAGCGAACCTCTCGAGAAAAAAGACCATTGCGCCCCCCAGACCTTGTCGTTTTGTAATGTGATTCCCAGGAAAATGAAATAAAAAACTGAACGCGCCGCTGTGTATCTCGTGGCCGCTTTACATGACCATATTGCTGTCAGCCTCCATCATGTTGGCTGGTTCCACTGCTGCGGGAGACTCAGTCGCAAGCAACGTCTCTTGACCGTCGAAAGTGGGAGGCGAGCACTGGAGGTTCCGCATTGCGCCCTCTGCGTCTCTGCTAACAAGGCGGCCTTGACGGAGATCCTCTGCGAAGAGGAAGAAACCCTCCGCGGCCTCAACGAGGTACGATTGTAACCCCTTGCTTTCCAGCCGGATAGTGACAGAGGAAACAGGGTAGTGGTTCTCAATGAAACGGGCCCAGCCGCGTGCTGCGGCTTGAATGTGTTCGTCTTCGCTGATACGTCTCCAACCAATGCCGAGGTGCAGGGTGAATTGATCGACGATTGGTTGCGCAGAGCTCTCTGATGAAAGAGTTGTGGATGTAGACGCCATAGCTGGCTGGGCGGCGAGAAGACTTGGCATGGCAGCCTGGGTAAGGCGTTGGGATTTGTTGCTGCGTAGAGATGGGCGTTCTTGCTGTTCGTGAAGACGTGTGATGGCCTCTTGTGTTTTGCGAACATCATCTTGCGCAGCCTTTTCTTCGACCCAGGTGCCAGATTGACTGCCGGCATCCGCGACGTAGCTACCCTTCTTGATGAGAACCATTCCAGGGCCGTACTCCCACTCTTCCTCGGGTTCTTTGGGTGCGGTATGGGGTTCAGGCTCGTCGGTGACCAGGTTGGGGGCGGCCTCGTCGCGCGAACGTTTGCGACCAGCGACTCGGAGGCTCCCGAGAGGCATTGCGGGCGGCGCAGGGCAGCGTTTGAAGGCGGTGGGCTGGCCAAAGGGCGCGGCCTGGGGGGAGTATGATTCCATGCCGAAGCTCGCTTGATGGGCGGGTTGGGGAGGGAGAGCCATGACGGGCGAGGCAGCGGAGAAGGAGTGACCGAAAGGAGACATGGCTGTATTGTTAGACCTGCGTAAGGTAAGTTCAGACTTCAGATTCAAGTAACTCTTTTACGAATCACAATGTGTTAGTAGTTGAGCAAGACGTTGCTGCAAAGTCTAGTGGCTGGATGGTAGTGTTGTGTGGGAGTATCTGAGGACGGTGATTTTGGCGAGGCGATCGTGAAGGTTAACAAGATGGCGACGGCTGGATGATGGATGGCGGATGGTAATTGGTAGGATGAGATGGCTAGACCCGAGTGATGATGGGTTGGAGCAGGTTGGTTGAAAGAAGGAAGGAGCTGTTCAGGACCAGATGGGAGGCTGAGCAGTTAATGGAAGTGTGGGAAGGCGTCTGACGGGATGGCAGGAAGCAGACATGTAAGAGTTCAGGTTTTGTAGGTGTAGCAGGAAGGAAGTTGAGGTTGAGGTTGTCCCAGAGACAAAGACTAGACGAGATGCGGCAGGAGAGTGGATGAACTGTGGTAAGGAAGAAGGAGGGAAGGCGCCATCAGTAAGAGGTGGGCGAGAGCAGAAGGAGCTATCCTTTTGTATCCTACAAGGTCAATTGGAGAGACGGAAGGAAAACGCGAGCAACGGGTAAGAGGCAGGAAAGGGCCGACGAAAAGGTTTGGACCTGGAGGGTTGGATGCGTGGTAGACAAGGGAACGCCGCCTTCCATTTGCGAGCCGTCCTACCCCCGGTACCCCGGTCTCATCTCAGGAAGTGTCGCTGCGGAGAGACGCTCAGCTTAGGGCAATCTGTACGTACCCGTCGAGCCAAGTAAGGAAAGCACAGCTCCAGGATGGTAAGTGAGTTTAGACGTATCACAGATCATCTTGAGCACGGGCGCACCATCTTGGCTCGTCTGAGAAGAGACTTCCACAATGCATGCAGAACAGAGGCAAAGGCTGGTACTCATATCTCCACCCATCAGCTCAGGTCTCCCCATAGAGTTAGCACCAGTTAGTCCCCGTTGTATCAGCAAACGAGGCACGCGAGGCAAACTTGTATCTTGTTCCCAACGCGTCCATGCCGAATCAGGGCTGGCTGGGACGCATGCTTGCCCGTAGTTGCTACAGCTGCAGCCCATCGTCGCATTGCGCGCCTCGCTACAATAGATCCAGGGACTTTGTGACTACCCACGCCAGGTACATGATATGCCCCCGTTTTCTCAATATTAGCTCCTCGGTGGCCTCGATAGTTGAAAAATGGGGACGGCTTCCTCAACTACCATTAGGGCCTTGGGTGAGCCCAAAATGCTTCTGGCGATATTACCACCCGAGTTCACGTCTAAAGTAGCAATGCAAGCATGGTAATACTATGTAGTTGTGTGCCAAAGTAGATGGAGTCCGGCGTGCGCACTTCGTAGTCAATCCGCTGAGGCTCGTTAGAACTAACATGATCGTACTTTGACTTCGTGAACGACGTCTTCATCCCGTCGCAGCCCTCTGTGCCTTGCCGTAGATGATTCCTGCTCGTGTGATTTTCGCGGTATCTTCTTTCCTGCAACGGTAGGCCGCGGTTGGCATGTCACTCGGTAGTGACTTGGCCACTTCCCGCAATCTCCGGACTGTGCCTTCCTCCCGACTTGTTGTTGCGAGACTAGTAATTGTTAATGGCGGATGACATCCATCGCGTTGAACTGAAAAATTGATTGTGCTCTTTCAAGCGGCTTTCGGGGAGTCTGATGGGTCATGGTACGAACCGATCTGATCAATAATGTTGCGCCTAAGTCCTACCGTCATTCGCGTCACCCTCTCAGAGGTCAAGCAATATGAACGTCAGCGCAAGGCCCATGACCGCGGCGGTCGAGGCGAAAACAACGTTACGAGTCTGCAATCATCTATGAGCAGCCTACGTCGCGTTTCGCTGCCACTCCGCTTCTTACCAGGCGACATTCTGCCCGACCAGGAGGGCACCGAGACACAACTCAGTCCAACCGACCTCAACCATGCCAATGATGACGATAATGTTATTGTCGATAGTGACAAGATGGACACATCCTCCAGTAATGACGAAGATGAAGAAGATTATGGAAACGAGACGATGGAAGACACCTACGAGGACCTGATACCGGGCCTAAACACCCCGAGGTTGCCGCTCCCTCTGCCTTTCTCCGCGACAGCAAGAGTAACAACATCAACGAACCACCCTGGGACTGTAGGTCGTTGCTCAGAATTCTGGGATCATTTAGCGTTTTGGCTGATCTTGACCGCCTGACAGATCGTTCAGCTACCGAGGAGCTTGCGACAAAGCGAACCAAGACGCACTGCACGTTTCCCACCGGAACTACTATTGCCACGACCAGCCGCTGTCGTCTCTGGATATAATAGTCCATCAGTGATGCAGACTTCGCGACAAGCACCAGTTCACACTGACGATATGATGAACAACACATGGCAGCCACAGACGCCTAGCAATCTGACCGAAATTGAGCACCACGGACGGCTGCAGCCGCCGTCTCCGCCGAGTATGCCAGATCCTCCCACGAGGTCACCTCGACATGGTGAGAGAGCAAACATTCCCGTTGAAGAGACCAGTCCCCGAGTCGCCAGACGGATCGGCGGCACTGTAGACTTGGAAGGGACAGGCCTAGACGGAATGAATATACGGCGTCTTACGGACCATCGCCAGGATGGACCAGACGAGGTACAGAACTTGGAAGAGTAGAAGAGGGAGGGGTGATGAGAGCACGGGGCTCCTTGCGTAGTCGCTCAAGACTGTCTGTCAGATATCAATGTTTACACCGGTAGGTTATCGTATCGGTAGGGAGACCTTACTGGAGCGGTCAGTTGGACGAAGAAAGGTCGACCAGCATTATAGAGAAGAGAGTGTAACCCGACGAGCAGTACAACAAGGCGTTTGCTGTATAATTACATTAGTTGAAGCGGCTGCCCAAACATGATAGACGTGAGATATTTCGAGACTCAACAGATCGTCTAAGCTACTGACTTGATAGACCTTGTAAGACTTTGGACTTGAAGAACTTCTACCAATCCAAATGATATCAAGATCACCTTCCAGACCCAAGAAAACCTAGGCCGGTATTTCAGCTGGCCCAAGTGAGCGGCGATTCTTCAACAAAACTACTCGACACGATCCAAACCTCGGGGCAGACTTGATCGACGATGAGGTAAGGGGGATACCCATGGTTGAATGAGCCCAGCTGCCACCTCTCCCTGCAGTCACTGTTCCTTACCAAATAGTTCATAATCAAGGAGTACGGGCATCAAGGCGGCAGCCAGATTGGTGCAGAGGACTGCTCGGGACATCGTTGTTGGTGGGACAAGGAGGTTAAGTTTCTCACGTGTCACAAAGAAAGGACTCATTCAAAGTGCTCAGGAAAGAAATCTCCCATGCCACACCGTGAAAACAGACATGATCTACCCATGAGAAGTTCACGATTACTGTTCGCACTAAGTGTCAGACAGGCGTTTGGTTTGACAGCCTTTGCCTCTAGAACCAGATGGGGTTCAAGCTTCATCACAGAGTTGGAACAGCAGAGTTGGTGGTTCATGATGTTATTACACATCTAACAAATACAATCATCATCCTCGTCTCAGTCGTCCCAAATATGCCAACATGCTCCCAGTAATATTTCCTTAACATCTTCTGGGGCCCTGCGCAACCAATACTTTTTGCTTCCCTATTTTGCCTTAGATGAAAAAGAATAAAAAAATAAAAAAAAAAGATCCAAACGGTTAAAAATCGACCGCTGCACGCCAAAGCTCCTTGCAATGCATCGTGAAAATTTCCAGGCTGAGCCATATAAATGCCACAAAAACTCCACTTCAAAATGTCCTGAGCCTATGTCTATCATTTCTCTTTTGCTTCCCCAGTAATGCATGTATGATAATGTTGTTCCGCCAGGTGATTTGTAATGTGATGCCAGAATACAAAGTCGAAGTGGGAATGCTGGGCAAACGCCGAGAAAGGTGGAGAGGAAATTGGTATCATGGCTTTGCTTTAAGCAAAAAAAAAAAACCCCCCCCCCGAAAAAAAAAAACCCAAGAAATACGAGAATGAGAAAAAGGAGGTAAGATGCTAGCTCGAAGTGCTGCTAGCTCGGCGCACTTCAATATTGATGTCCTTAGGTGAACCTCCCATGCTGAAGACTCGGTGCAAGAGGCTACGCTTCGTCATGCTCGTCCGTCGGTACTGATAATCAGCGTCGTACGAGTACGGCAAGACTGGGCTGCTCTGCTGGCTTTGCCGCTCAAGCTCGGCATCCCATCCATAGAGATCCTCATCAGGTGCGGCATGGCAATATGATGCAGGCTCGTCGTGAGGCATTGCAACAGCCTCTTCCTCTGGTGGAGGATGGACGTTGATGCCCAGCAGGTTCGAGAAATCCGTAAACCGACAATCGATTGGCGGAGATGCAGGTAAAGGCAGCTCGCTTGCGTCGATTTCCTTGGCGGCCAACTCGTCGGTAACCTCTCTGCCCGTCGTTTCGCCGGAATCTTCTGGTACAGCAGGAGGAATGGCTGGAGTGGACGCCGCGGGAGAGATAATTCCCATGTTGTGAACAGGGATGGGTTTCAACTTGGTGTCTTCAGATATCTCCGTCGTGATCCTCAGAGGAGCGGGAGTATTAGGTCGCGATCGAACACGAATAGGGCGTCGTACCATCCAAGGTCGTTGGTTGTGATATGCGCTGAATTCATTTGCGGCCATGCCACCTTTGCATCCACCATTGCTGATGTGTTGTGGACCAGCGAAAGCAACCTTCTTAATTTCACTGTTAGCCTCTGACGCCGCGAGAGGTAGTCGTTTGCCTGGGTGAGGCTCCTCCCACGGGTTAAAAAGGTGACGGACACGTGAGAAGCCGTCCAGAGGGAGGTGAGAAGATGATGTCGCTGGTGTGGTGGATGTAGTTGATGGCATGACCTCTGGTTCCTATAAAGGGTTGCTCTGGCTGGCTTCAGCCATGGTGACGTCCCCATCGTTGACTGGAGCAGATGACGTTGGGTTGTTTCGTCGGTTAGAGCGTGATTTGCGATGGAGACCTAGCTTGGCGCCAACCTTCTTCCACCCGTTGTTGTGTGCAGTCAATGCTCGCTGAAGTCCACCTGGAGAAGTGCTGAAAGTCCAGTCTGAAGTGGGCGGAGTAGTGGGAGGAGTCATTGGCTCAGTGCCAGGAGAAACGGCACTTCCGCTGTCGTCTGTCAACCCCTCGCGTTCATTGGGTTCGCCCGACGCAGAAGCCGATCGACTTGTGGCACCACTGCGACCTAGAGTCAGCTGGGGTAGGAACTTGGGAGACTTCAAGGGCTCGTCTGACCTAGCCCCGGCACCCTCAGCCCGAAGGCGACCAGGTCGCCCTTCGTCCTCCGCCATACGGCAATCGCCATGGCCCGGCTGGACAGACTCGATGAAAGGAACAAGTACAGAATCGTTCATGAGCTCGTAGACAATTCTGACGGCGTCGTCGAGTTCGCTTGGAGGAGGAGGGGCTGAGGAGCAGTCCATGTTCGTGAGATGATTCCGCACAGGTGAAGGAAGGTTCACCTCCCGCGGTGCGTATGGAATGATGTATGCTTGCATAAGCTTCTCCCACAATGAGCAGACATGCTCTTTACCATCGCCAATCCATTCCTGGTTGGTAATGATCTGCTCGTATGCCTTGCGGTATCTGTCGGCGTCCATGGTGAATTCCAGGGTTTCCAGGCAATGGTTCTGAGAAAGGTATGCCATAAAGGCTGCCAATGTCCATGGCGGCGTTGAGGTATTAGAGAGAATCTCCGAGAGAGTGGGTGGTGTCAAGATGACGGCGCCGGGCATCAAGGCCCCGCTGGTGGGTCTCGATCTCGACATGATCGTGTTATATTCCCAGTCCAGGACAGCTGAAGCCGGACTGGGTGGTGGCAGTTCCCTCTCGGGCGATGGTGAAGGACTCAGGTAGATGGGGGAGTGTTTTCTTATCCGGGACCTTTTCATTTCCACGCCAAGTTCTTGTGCAGAAGAGATTGGAGTTGGCAAAAGTGGCTGATCGGAAAGATTGCAGCAGACTGGTGTCGGAGGGCAGTCTTGTTTGCCTAGAGTTGTATCGATGACCCCATGGAAGGCGTTTCTTGTCGCAGGTAACTAACTACCGGGAGTGTGGCCTTCCTTCGTTTTGAGATGAATCGAGTCGTCTTCCACAGAGCTTCTTCCTTGGCGGTAAGTGTCGATGAAGTGACCAATCCTAGATCTCGTTGCACAAATTGGTAGAGCGGGCAAAGAAACGCTAGTCGTGGGTCGACGAAGAAATATCGATGTGGTGTAAAATGCTTGTTGTTGTGGTGTTGAGTCCAAAAGAGCGAGCACAGCTTAGGTCCTGGAGAGCTGTTGTGCTGGAAGGGACAGGGCCCACGGGAGGTATATAGCCCAGAGCGTTGTAGATAAGGGCGCTACGTTCAGGCGGGCTTTGGGAAGAGGCTTGCACTAAGACAAGATTGGAGGCGCTAGAAGTGTCTTGGTGACGAGAATGGAATTGACTCGTCGCAATCGGCAATGAGTGTGCAAGATGCTGCTTGCAGAATGTCGCAGACGACAGTCAGTTAACAGTAAGTGTGCAGCGAAGCCCCAAGGTAGACCAGTGGTAGTGTGTTCTGAGCGATGTATGCGGAATGCAGTCAAGCCACACGTTCGACGGTTATACAATACGGTCGAGGATACGATGCGGTACAAACGGGTTCCTTTGGCTCGTGGCTTTGGCTTTGGCGACGTGACGTCTTTGCAGGTTCGAATTCGGGGAGTGGATGCTGATCGAAGGAAATAAACGATACGGGGCGTAGCGTGGTGATTGAATTCGTCGATGCTGTGGGAGAGGTCTCTCGAAGTTGGAATTTGGTAGGACAAGGGAGCTAGCTATGAGAGAGAACGTGGTAGCGAGTTGGTGACCCGTGTCGGAATAATGGTTGTGTTGTGTTGTGTGGCGGGCACGGAGAGTGAAGTCGGCGACGATGTTCGTACGGCGGCAGGCGATTGATGTCTGCAGCGATATGGATCTCTCTTTTTGACTTTGAGTGGATATCAAGGCGAAGTTGACGGATGGTGTCGAGGAAATGCTTCGCAGTGTGTCGTGAGAGAGTGGAAGAAGCAGGAAGTAGGCGAAGGAAAAGGGACTAGTGAGAATGTCTGTCTCGAGAGAATCGGGAGTGTTTGAGAAGGAGAGGGAAGGTGAAGCATGAACGGTAGGATTGATGGGGATGGATGGGTAAGAGGAGAGGACATGAGATAGCTAAAAGCGTCTGGTATCCATCCAGTCAGAACAAGTACATGGGCCAAGTATCTTTTTGACGGCGGCCGTACCGTATCATGCCTATGGTAGGCGAGGACGCGAGGCAGGGAATGGTAGAGTAAGGTCAGGTTAGGTAGGTACGGGGCCCGCAAGAGGGAATGCTCCGCACTGAATTAGCGCGCCGGGGGCCATGTGCCTCAAGTACCAGAAGTCTTGGGTTGCGGGCAGTATCCGTACGTACTTGGATGACAATACCCCTACTAGACAACACCCAACGAGGCATGGCAACGAGTAGCAATACCTTCATTCCCGAGGTCCTTGGTTCCCACTGAGCCACGGTGCCACCCCTCAGCGAGAAGAAGGGGGAGCGCCTGCGCACCTCAAATCAGATCCATCCTTCCATCACCATGCTGCCCAGGCCCCAGGGCCATTGCCCCATCCACCAGACCAGCACCAGGAGGGTCCCAGTCCATTCAATCGCTCTTGCCTGTTGGAGGGAGACCCGGACGAGGCGCTGGACGGGGCAAAGGCCCCAGGATGAGTGTGGGCCTTCCAGCAGGGGATGCCTGCCGGCGGAAGGGGAGTTTGCCAGGGTGTGGGAACAAGTCCATCACGCTAAAGACGGTACGAAGAAAAGGACCATGAACAAGGTATCGACCACAGCGATGACGCGCTGAATCGGTACTTCACTACGGTCATCCACTCGGGTATCACCGCTGAAGGGAAGAAAAAAGAAGCACCGACCAACCCTGGACGGAATTGCCTATGGCCCAGTGAACAGTACTCCGTACGCTGTGTACTTTGCAGGGTTCATTGGGCAAAGGAGACAAGACGAGGTAGGAGGCACATCATTGCCCGGAAAGAGAATGCCAGAAGACGACCGGTGGCCAATGGAAGCCAAGCGATGGAATATGCGCATTGTGTTGCTTCTAAACTTCCATGTCGCTCCTAGACCAGTCTTCAAAAGTAAACGGCGAACAAGCTTCAATGTGGACGCGATACCTACACCATCGTGACACAAATAGAGAGAGGTTTGGGTATTCTACAGATACAGCTACACAAAGACACGCTGAAGCTACACCAACACCGCGGGCGGGTACCAGTGGAGGCATGTGGTGACTAACAACCTGGAAGTGACGCGTTGCTCTTGCGACGACACCGTGGCACAGAGGCGGGGAGTATTTGCTGCGGTTGGGCTGTAGCCTGTGGTAACGTGGTTGCGTCTAGAAAAAAAACCTCCAAAGCTCTCCAGAAGTCCAGAGAGTCCAAATGGAAGCCTGCCATAGACGGGACTTTCGGCTTGCTAAGGAAGCCGAGTACCCTTCCGAGACTGGAGTCGACGCAAGCCGGAAGAGCCAGAGCATCCTATCGTAGCCGAGAGACGATGGGTTAGGGACTTGAGTGGTCTTCTTTGCCCCGTCCTCCTGTGGAGTCGTATTGTCGTAAAGGGGGGTTCGGTATTATGGTCACAGTGGCCTTGACCCCCCGGTTCCCCCTTTCTCCTTCATTTTCTTCTTGTTCTTCTTCTCTTCAGGAGCTTCAGCTGGAGGGCACGGAGGGTTGGCTTAGCAATCAGCAGGGGGTGGGGAGGTGACAGTCTGAGCAACAATTGGAAAGTGACCTTGACCTGACAGGAATGATGCACAGCAGCGGCAGAAGAAAGGCGGGAAGACGAAATGGAAGACGGATGGAAGACGGGATGGAAAGGTGACGGATGGGAGGGGGGAAGTTGGGGGACAAGCCATGGTGAACTCTGAGGAAAAGGGGTGGGACAAGCCGTGATCAACTGAGCCCGGCCAGATTGGTGTGAGTGGAGCCTCTCAGCACTAGAGTGCGCTAGAAGGCTTCGAAAGAGGGTCCGAGTGATCCAATGATGGCACTGCATGGACTGATCATGCCCGTTTAGGGAAAGTCGGTGGAAAAGAACAGGCACCCAAATGGAAGGCATATGGAACAATTCGATCAAGGGAATGAGACAGGGATCATCCTTATGTAAGCGTGTGAGGGTTCACGGTCTACGGAGTACCTGCCTACCTAGACAAGAGCTGATAGGCAATAGGCTGGGCTGGCCCTGACTGAATGGGATGAGAGTGAGGGATAACGGGCGTGACGGGATCGAAAGGAGCGGTCGCGGGATTACGGTGGTCTAGGCTAAGTCTTTTTTTTTCTCTTCTTCTCTTCTTCTCTTCTTCTCTTCTTCCCCGTCGCAAGTTCTACAGCTTTACAGTTTTCCATGCTCGTTTTTCTCGCAGCACATGGTATTTCACGCAAAGTGTATGGAGTACGTACGGAGCACCCGAATCTTTTTTAATCTTTTTTATTTGTAAATATTCTCTCAACGGTCAGCCTCGGCAGGGTAGACACGGCTATGGTCTACCAGGGACTTGCTGCCCATTTTGTGCTTGCACTTCTGGGCCTGGACCACCCAGATACGACCGTTTGGCTTCATTATCTTGGTTCCATTGCCCGTTTTCTACGGAGTACGGAGCCAAGAACTGGGGGTTACGTCGGCTTCGCCTATCCCTCCAGTTCAACCGCAGTCTCAGTCTGTACGTCCCTCAAGTCCCCCCCGGTCATCTCGCCATTTCGCGCTTATTCCCTCGTCCATTGACTCCATTGGCCTTGAGGAAGAAATGAAGCAGACCAGACCCGTCACCGTCATCGTGATCGTGGTGCCGGCTATCCTTTTCACCTGCTTGGCCCCATGGCCGTTTCCCCCGTTTCATCCCATCAATATCCAATCACTCGACGCGCTTGTTGGCCATCCACAGTTGACCCCTTCCTCCGTCCCATCTCGTGCCCCATTTCATCCGCTGGTCGCTCCATCAGTCCATCTGCTTTCGATAGGCGTCGGGCGCGGGCGCCGGCGCGGGTCTGACTGTCTGACACCTTTGATAGGAGCCCTCGACTCTGTCGTCTGTATTCGTACAACGCATGCCAATGGCGTAATTCGATGTCACGGATTCCACCAAAGGTGCTGGACAAGACATTCGTTGCCATATCTCCATCTCCAAAGCAACGTGTGGGACAGGGCCCAGTTTATACGATCAATGACCAGCCCAGCATAGTATCCGTATATGGCCTTTTTTTGGGACCTACCCTGAACTCAGGCTAATACTCTAGAGATATCCGTACCTACCTTTGAGATATCAGCAATCCTCGAACCTCATACTTATTAACCCTTCACAGCCTCACCATCCGGATACACACTAACACCTCAAATACATGCTCTTACAAGTGAAAGACGAACCCATTCCTACTAACAGGCTAACACCATCCGGACCTTACTCAACACACAGCACACCGTAAGGGATTATCCGTGCACGCAGTACTCACACCCTCGCTCTCTCGCGCTCACAACTCATCTTTGAGCTATGGCGCCTTCCATTTCCAATAGGTCCCTTGCTATTTCGGCCATCTCTCCGTCTCACCGTCCGTTTCGCTTTCCACTTAGCCTCGGTGGCCGCCATGATTCAATCAGTTGCAGTCGCGCGCAGTATTTTTCTCTCTCAGACTCTCTAGCCGGCTCCGCAATAAGTGCCAAATGCCAGGAACTCCCTGGCTCGCCGCTTGTGCGAGCTTACGGAGCAAATGTGAGACTCAGAGTAAGAGAGAAAAAGGGAGCGAGCGCTGCCGTTACCGTTGCCGCCGCCGCCACGCGGCGCCACGCCACTCGCACCTCGCACCTCGCAGTTTTCACGTTCCATAGACCCATGGGTGACAGAGCAGTGGAAAGCGAATCCGCGTTCTCTCAGAGTTCCATGAACCCATTCCATCGACTAACCCCGAGGTCCCGAACCACGGCAGACCTTCTCCCGTTCACCTTCTGTCGCACGACCGTATCTAGGTAGTATCTGCGCGACTGCGTCACTGCGCTCGACCCGCCAGCATAAGAAGTAGAACATCCGACTAGCGGCGGCCGACTGCTCATGTACGTACGGATGGGTACACGATGGTTGAGGTGAAGCAACGCCAACACCAGCCGCGTCTCTGCATCGGTACGCTGTGGATCATGACAGTGGTCCTGAACGGGCCGAGGCCATCTTCAAGATGCCGTGTCCAATGTTTCCTTCTCCATGATCCATCTCAATGGAAACCTTCTTTCCCCAGCCGATCTTGGGCTTGGTGTAGTTTCTCCCACATTCATGTGCTCCACGCCTTGTCATGGCTAATTCCTTCGTATCAAGCACAAGCAAACAATGCCCATTCTTACTCTAATTATCATAGTTCCCACTTGACCGGCTGCTCTCTCTCTCTCTCTCTCTCTCCACCTTCCCCAGATCTAGGTAGGCATCTAGGGGCGCCCATAATACAGTATCAATCTTCGGTACGGATACACGTGTAGCGACACACTAGACGAAGCTGGCTGGGAGCCTTGTCCGCCGAGGTAAGAATGTGTGGGTGTCTAATTACATCAACATCCACCAGCCACCAATCCTTTCCCCGTCCCAAGATTCAAGACTCCCAGGTCCAAAAGACTGGCGCAGTGGATCAGCAATGGGGGGGAAAGATGCCATGCTATGGCTCGAATGTCTGATCAACATGCGTGCTAGTAGTATGCGGCAGTGGACTTTCCGATTGTGGCATAACGCCATGCGATGATGGTACGGGTGCGCCATTCAGACGGGCCAGAAGCAAGACCCTCCCCCTCCTCGACACCATCGTCACGTCTCACTTCTTTTACCCACGGGGAGACGGAGAGGTGTGTGGTGGGTTCCTACCGTTCGGTAATGGGAGAATCCACGGGGAGGAGAGGGAAGAAGAAAAGGATGAGACGTCGGTGACGCGATATGCCGCAGTCTTACATATGCCTTCATACTGTTCCTTCAGGACAATGCCAAATAGACGCACGGGTGCGGTACACCGCGCCTACTGGTCTTTGAACTCTCTCCCTCTCATTGCATCTCATACCTACCCTCTTGGAACTGCTAATATGATGTTAAA
>JFFI01001945.1:0-34966 GCA_001563125.1 Colletotrichum salicis
GGATGATTGAGCTTATTTGAGGCAGTGCTTTTGAAATCTTTTGGGCGTTCGGAACGTAACTAGCCTGGGCTGTAGGCATGGTGCCATGATGGGCGGGACAAGGTAGGCAGACGGCTAGCTACTCCCCGCTGTCTATGCGGACACGATAGTCGGCTTGGATACCAAGTAAACCTCTTTCATCAACATCGACTATTCAAGATATCTACGAATGAAAAATATGTGTTGCACTTTGTGATAGCAAATGTCTGGACCACCCTCAGCCGCCACAGCTGATCCGAAAGAAACCCGGAGCGCCCGGCTTAAATCAAGATGTCAATACTAAATCAATCTGAAAGCCAGTCTCGAAAGACCAAGATTTGTGCTCATAAGGCGAATACGCCTAGTCATTTTTGGTGGATATCCATGCATGTAATCGTACAATATACATCAGGCACTCGGCATTTTTCCCCTCCTGAACTTAACGGACCAAACATTGTTGCATCCGCAGCTGGGTTGTTGATGATGCTTCGACAAAAATCGCAATTTGGAACAAGCCTGGGATGTCTGCGTGACGAACAAACTACCTCATCTCAATCTCACGCAATACCGCTTGTTGCTATTGATATTTACCAATCTGGCTTGAGCCAGTGAAGTGGAGGTGCTTCCAGGATCTATTCAGAGTCAAGGACAGCCCCTATGAGGCAAGTTTGTGAGCAGGAGTGAGTTACCAGTAACGGCCACCACGTTCATACTCGCGAGGGTACCCATCACGCGGGTAACCTGCTTCCCTAGGAGGGAAGTCTCTGGGAGGGCGGTCGTACGGCCCTCTGCCGTTGACATAGGGGTCGGGTGGCGGGGGGTAATCCCGCCTGTAAGGATCGTCGTAACGGCCTCGCGGAGGGGGATAATCGTCCATGGGGCGACGCGGAGGAGAGCGGTAACGAGCACGCTCGTCATAGTACTCACGGCGGGGACTACGCTCACGGTATCCCTCACGATAACCATCCCGGCGTGGACTGTAGCCTCTCGGGGGACCACGTCGGTCGTAGTCGTCCACTGGAGGCGGGTAGGGTCGACGGCCGCCGCCGGGCGAACGAGACCGAGCGCCGCTGCGCATGTCGCCGCGAGGCGGCATGTCCGGTTGTGTCTAGTAATACGTGAGTATAAACATCCTCTCACCATCAGTTATCTACTTTCGCTTACGTCTGCTACACAGGTGACGCGGCTTCCCTTGAATTCTCGGCCATCAAGCTTCTCTACGGCGGTTCTCAAGTCCACCGCAGTCTCGAATTCAACGAAGCTGAGTGGTTTCTTGGTCAGCAAACGCACGATTGCAAGTAATGGGTTGAGGCCAACATACCCGCGCCCGTTGCCGTCGCGGGGCGTTTCCGAGTAGACAACGTCAAGGCTGGACTGACGAGCAAAGTCTTTGAGGTCCTATATCCAGAATCCATGTAAGTTGGTGTCCAGGATCGGTAAGATGGGCCGAAGAGGGCTGATGATCCAGGTTTCATAGACCAGTCGGCGGCAAGCCAAGGGGATTGAAGCCAGGAGTGGTGTCGTCCGGCAATGGAGTTCCGTCGCTGCTTTGGCAGGCCCGCGCCGATTCAAAGAACCGGCCATGGACTTGGGAAAGCAAGTTTCAGGAGCGCAGCACGGTCCGGACTAGTCGACTGACAGGCCGCCGATGGCTTGGAGCTGAGGCTACACAGCATGCCGGAAAGTCCAGTCCACCTCGAAGGGTACGATGAAGGTCCAGGCGCGCCATAGGCGCATAAGAGAAGGGAATCCAGGAATCCAGCTTAGAGAATGGGGAGAGAGCAACAGACCTGCCAACTGGTATCGGTGGGAAGCCCCGTGATCTGCATTCGGTGGGGAGTGCGGCGAGGCCTGGGAGGAGCGCGCTCATTGTTGCCAAAGCCACCGGCACTGCCGCCCTCCCTGTGACGGGTTCCACGAGCAAATTGTACAGTCAAGCGTTCGCCCATGAAGTCGGATCCATCTTTTCAACGCTATGGTTAGCGCACCAGAAGTGAAGGGATATCGTTAAGTGGTGGAACGGCGCAATACGACATACGGAAGGCTGGGCAGAGAAAAAGTTAGCGACAGAGTAATAGGTATAGTCGCAATAGTAACAACAGCTGGGGGCCACCTGCCAGGAACAACATCGCGAGCATCCATGGCATCCTTGTACTCGATGAATCCGAATCCGTTCATGAGCTTTATTTCAGTGATTTCGCCAGTGCCATGGGTCGCGAAATGGGCCTCGACATCAGCCTTGGTGGCTACGAAGGTTAGCAGGTTGCGACAAGAACGCGCCGGGCAATGCGCAAGGCTGAGCTCACCATTGCGAGGAAGGTTTCCCAGGTACAGCCTGGTGGAGGATACCTCGGTCATGTTGGCGATAAATGTGATGCGTCCTTGGTAAAACAGTCAGGGTCGGTCGTGGATAGAAACAAAAGTTGGCCCAAGATTCCGGCCGGATGGGAGAGGATTCGCGGAGGCGATGGTCCGCAGACCGGGCAGAGAGAATATGTCCAAAGGGTTTCCGGCGCAGCACGATTGGAATAGCTGCGAGAGCGAAGATTCGGGCGACTAAGCCGGGAAGGAGGAGGGTCCGACGGTAGAGGCCACTTTGGTTAAGGCGCAAGAAATCGGGTATACTGACGATTCAAGAAGACGAGATGCCTGGTCTAGTCGTCGCTCGACGTATGCGAGAGGGGAATTGAGAATCGATGGGGGCTTTTGGAGGGTGGGGAGATTATGAGGACCGGAATGTCGACGCTGACCCGGTCGGTCGAGTCGCGATTGGTCGGAGCAGAAAGAGAATCTGACTGTGTGAGAGGATGAAGGCGCGGCAGTCGGGAGAGAAAGAAGAGGAGGGGTTTTGGAATGATTATGGTTGTGGTGGTTTGAGGAGAATGGGACAAGGTGAGAGAGAGAGGCAGGTGTGGTGGTCAGGCAAAGGTATTTGATATTGCTTAGCATCCGTACCTCAGGTAGCTAAGATACCTTGGGCAGGCGGTCATGGAAGTTACTTACCTCTGCGAATGTATCGCGGTACAAATAGCGGGTACCTTGGAGAACCTATGTTCCTTGCGATCCGGTACGGAGTAGGTAAGGCAGGACGAAGAGGAAGAGAAGGGACTTGGTATCTTCCTTTTCCTCTTGAATGGAAAAAAAAGAAGGAGCAGGGAAGCCAGCAGGAGCTGTGAGTTCGAAAAGAAGGAGGGTGGAGCGGAAAGAGAAACAGACATGGGCCTAGAGGGGAGGCGAGGAGGACAAGACTGAACCTGGGTGTGTGATGGGCCGCCAGCCGGCCCCCAGAGCACAGCTGCGGCCTTCTGTTTCTGGTGTCCTAAGGTACCTTTGAGGAGAGCGCCTGCCCCCCAGACTAGAAGTAGCATCAGCCAATGATCGCGTTTGATTCCGTCTCCTCAACTTTCGTGATCCTGGTTCGTACCTGACAATGGTGGGAACCTGAGGTAGAGGTAGGGAACCTCAATCTAAAAAGGTACGGATACCTGAACACAGGTTCTTTCTATCCGTACGGAGTACTGCGCAGAGTGGCAGAACAGCGAATGCCTTGTTTCCCTCCATCACTCAATACCCATCCACTTCTAGAGCTCTTGCGCGTGAGCACTGAGTTTAAGATTCTCCATTCAACAACGACTTGTCTACTACGACACGTATCGCATGCATATTTCGGGAAAATGAATCTGGAGCCTCTACTCCGTAGCTTGTTGGATATTTGAGCTCGAGGATGGTACCTTGCCGCTTTGCAAAAATCAGTTACATCGCGCTCATCCGGCTCAGGTACGGGTACCTCGCCAGACCAGGGTTTACGAAAAGGGAACATCATGCCCGAGGGCTCGCTTTCATCCGATCAAGCTTCCATTCAGCTCCACGAGTCTATCTCACCAGGAATCTGACCAGAAATCTTACGGTTAGGAGGGCTGTCAGCTTTCGTTAACCATTGTGTTCACGACAGCTCATGTCTGCGACAGGTTCAGGGGAAGACGCTCTGCAGGTACCTATTTGTACTTTGTCATCGATCGCGGCTAAAAGAACGGCATTCCAATTCCAGGCTAGCTCATGCACGTCGAATTTGATACTCTTCAGTTTGAAGGCCGTCACTTGTGGCTAGCTCCAACGGTCCCCGTGGCGCTTCTCCTCCTCCTCCTCCTCCTCCTCCTCCTTCTTCTCTCCAGGTTTGATTTCTTGTACTTCTTCAATGGATTCCACTGTCCGAGGAAGAGAGGAAGTGAAGGAGGAGTCGCCGGCGCAACTTCAAACTCCCTTTAACGTCCCAAAACAGAGAGGGGACAAAATAAGGGAGATCTCCGTCAAGGATAACAACCTCCTCTTGGCTTCGGTCCTATTCCGACTTCCAATATCGCCCTGCCCTGCCGGACCTCGGATGCGACGTACCTTACGTTGGTTGCAAAGTGAATACGGGATACAAGAGTGGTCTTATTCGGCAACCATAAGAAAGTCTCAGCGAGAGACAGAGACAACAGAGATAGACCGGGCGACCTCGTTTCCAGATCGGTGACACCCCCTTTATCCTGTACGACCCGCTGCATCTGGTAACCAAGTCCAGGCTGCCCCAGGACCTATCCGTTTCACCAACCCGCAATAGGGCTTCGACACTAGGCAACGTCTCAATTCATAGTCACATTCGAAGAAAGACACAAAAACCAAGCCGAGATTACCGTGACCTTGAGGAAAATCGGAAGATCAATGGCAAGGAGCCAAGTATGCCAAGACCGTTCGGATACTGCAACAGGCTGACTCTACTTCATACTTTTAAGACTTTGTGCGACCAACCAACTTCCACTACTCTCCACCCTTCCTCCCGCAACAGCTACCCATGGCAAATCAGGGATGGCAATAGAGAGCGAGTCGGTCGCATGCATGCCATCTGATTACACTACCTACACTGGTACATCTGATACTCTACAAACTGATCATAATCAATTCCTAGAAAGTTGTCGCTCCCCCAAAAAGCTCGATAATCCGATGTATGGTAAAGCCAACAGGAAGCCAACTCATTGCGAGCCGCCAATGACCAGACCAGTACATCCATGAGTAATACTAAATGTTCTTAATCACCAAGACCTTAACTGAGGCGTCCGCTCCCAGGGATGGTGGAACCCCGAAACCCGAGGTCGGCCTGGCCTCGAAACTCACGACCCAGCAAAGACATCCATCCTCACTCGTATCCAACCTGGTTCTGTAACAGGGAGTGCCTCTACTCTTCCTATTCCACTAAAATCCCCCCCCTTCCCTCTGCTCACTTGTCTGTCGACGTAGAAGCAAACCTAAATCATCGCCCTCGCTGATAAGAACTTCAGATCCAATCGCCCCTGGGTCATGTGCAAGTTGCGCATCCGCCGGCTGGCTCACACTTTCAGAATTGTCGCCAGTGAGTGGAAAAGGGGTTTCTGCCTAGCTTCTTCATGTGATTTTACGTAGTTGACTACAGCTCAAACCCATCGCGATCCTTGGTGAATTGTCTACTCTCCCGTGGACCTCGTGATGGACACAGTCTCGTACCTCTCGTCGCTTCATTGTATCTTTCTGTGAGTAGATTCCCGTCAGGACTTTTGCATTATTTGCCGCTTCTTGGCCCGTCCACCTTCTTCTTTCCTGTCCTGAGTGTGTATGTACGTAATCCCGGATGAAGAATTAATAAACCAGACGCCTGCTCATGCAACCTCATAATCGTTTCCGACGTATGCCGGGTTGGGCTGAATGATCGTACTCCCAGCGGACGGCATGCCGCGTCAACTGTCAACGCATCCGAATGGTATCAAATTGACCAAGTAAGAAAAGCCTGCGCGTCTTAACCAAACAAAGTTTCTACCAGTTCATCCATGAACGTAAACGCCAAGTGTGCGCTGGTAGCAGATTTCTTGTTAGCCATATGACAACCAACGGCAACTCAACTTTGAATCAACAACTTACTTGAGTCTCGAATTATTAAAGGTTGCAAACACACGCCGGCTGGCTGCTTGAGCATTTACTCTTCCGACAACGCTTCCTGCTAGGTCGGGTATAAGAGTAGCCAACATCAAGCTGGCTTCTGTTCTCGTCTTCTTCTTCTCTAATGCCGTCCTCGGTTGCTTGTTCTTATTCATTTCACCGCCGGGCCACATGCTATCCCTGAGCAGGGCAATGTACTTGATGATGGCATCTTCCTGCACGAGCATCTTGACATTGTCTCGAACTTTGCGCTCAATCGTGCCGCCTAGTAGCTGTTGGAGGACAACAACCACGGCACGCCCTCGAAGCCAGTTGTTGCCTCGGTTGAGTTCAAAGACTTCTAGAAAGATGTCGCAGATAGGCTTGATAAAAGACTCCAGCTCCTTGTTCTCGAAAGCGTTCAGTTCAGCCTCGGCCTCGGCAGCGCTGACACCGTCCTCGTTAACAGGCAGTGGCATAGCGTTCAGCTGGTTGGTGGCTGCCGCGATGAGATTTTGACCAGCTACAGATAACTGATCCAAGACGGGAATATTACCCAGGATGTCTTCCATTCCATCCGTAACGGAGTCATAAAACCTTGTAATCATGTCTTTCTTGTCCTCGCGGTCAACAAGATCTTGACCTTGCGCTATCACACTTTGTGACAAGAATGCTCGCAAGTCCCGACTTCTGCAGGCCTCTGGAAGCCCAAGGAGATCTTTGAGATATTTCTCAAGGGCGTCCCGTCGCTTGCGAAGAAATTCACTCTGGAACTTCATAACCATCCTTCGCCTAGGAAATTCAAGATTGCGAACAGATGGATATCTTGAGCGAAGTTTCTGGTGCAACTCGTGGAACTCGCTATACCGGCGAGTGACCATCCACGTCGCGGCTGGCATCTTCTCGCCAGCATCTCTTTGCACCTCGACCACGTACAGGGCGAATTCCCTCCCATCATCTTCCTTGCCCACTTGGATGGCCTTGATCTTGATCGTTGAACGCCCGTACAAGCTGTTGTCGCTCTCTTGAACAACGTACTGTTGCCTTTGAAGTTCTTTGCGACGGATCTCGCGTTGCAGACTCGCCTTGGATTTCCGCAGGATACGAAGCTCGGCCGTGTTGTTGGTGAGGTCCGCCTTCTTCGTCAGTGACTCGACTATGGCATCTTGTGCAATGAGGCGGTCGATGTCGTTGGACAACGCCGTTATAGCTTCTGCTAGTCCAAGGTCACCTGGAGCTGCCTCCTGGATTTCGTCCTCCACATCGCCTTTCGTCTCTTCTTCTGGATCATCTCGTTCGTCAGAGAGGTACTTCTCCTCATCACCAAAAAGATCGTCATCCACAAACACTCCAATGCGAGATGCCGCACTAACGAGGCCAAGGGATGCCAAGCTTGGTTTGTCGATTTCCTTGGAGGAAGCTGCAGGTCTTGGCATTTCAAGTGATCCGCGGAGGGATTCGTTATCTCCAGAAAATAGACTTGACCTGTCGACTTGATCATCCGCCCCGAACAGTGATTCTCGAAACTCTTCAGCCGTTTGCGGCCGGTTATCCTCCATGATGTTGTTCAAAGCTTCTTCCATTGCTTGTACCACATTCGTATCTGGCACAGGAGGCTTGCCTGCGTCCTGGTCGAGACTAGCGACCGAGTCCATCATGCCATCCTGATCAAAATCGTCGTCGTCAAACAGCGGGGTCGAAACATCTTCCTCGAAAGAACGGCGTTGCTTGGAAAGGGATTCGGGCCCGTTCCCGTTGAGGGTCAGGCTGGCCAAATCCGATGCAGACCCAGCTCGCCTTGACAGTGGGCGTGTTAGCCGAGGGGCTATACGGGAGACAGGGCTAGGCTTGAATTGGAAGGAATGGGAGCTCCGATGCGTCGGTGGGTGTGATGGAGTAGATGCTGACGGCTCTGCAGCGGAGAGTGGTGCGATTTTTGTCGACGCTTCTTCTGCGGCCAAACACTTATAAAAGAGATCAGACTTCTTGAAGGCCTGGAAATATTGAGCTTGCATCGCGTCCAAGACAGCGGTCTGGGCCCTCAAGATTGCTCTGCGAGCTCTGTAGTACTGTTCGGGAGTAGCTTTCTTGCCGGCGCTCAGGAAAGCACGAACTTCATCTCGAGAAGCTTTTGAGACCTTCAGTTCCGGCTTGGAGAGATATGCATGGTCGATCTGGCCCAAATCCTCACGGTCAGAATCCGTCCACATTGGTAGATTAGACGGCAGATGCTCGTCATCTTGGCCCTCGTCCTCCAAAGGATTGCGAAAGCCATCAACGACTAGCCAGAATTGGACCAGAGGCATCATGTGGTGACGGTCCATGAACTCCATGAAGTACGATAAGCCTGAAGCATCCCGGAGCAGGTCAACGAGAGTTGCATGCTCGAGCTTTGAGGGTGCCTGAGGAACACCAGAAGGGCGGACGGGTAAAGTCGCAGAGGACTGTCGACTTCCACCGGCAGCAAGAAGCTGGACGCGTTCTTCCAGTAGTCGCTTGCCCATTTCAAGTCGTCTGAGGTAGACCTGATCTTGGTTTTCCTCCAAGGAATCCCGCTTCAACTGGCTCGCAACCTCGCTCCGTAGCCGCCTGGCATCCGAGAGATTGCTGACTTTCCGTATCGCGCGAATGAACTTTTCGAACTTTCTCTCGCTATCGGTGGGCGAAAGACGGGGTATAATGGCAGCCTTGCCCGACCTCGGCACTGGAGAAGCATGTTGATCCAACGCCGCCCTGAGCTTCCGTACTGTCGACCGATCTTGCAACATTGAACGCCCGTAGTTTTCCATGACTTGATTCCAGGTATCGGGCTCGGCCAGGATTTGCATTACAGGAAAAAGCACAGCGCAAGCAACGATCTCCCGGATGATGCTCGAAACGGCTCGACTGGCAAGCATGTTTGGCGGTAGGACTTTTGGCAGAATTCCAGACACCATCTTTCGCAAGTAATCTTGTTGCACAAGCTTTGTGTCAGGGAATGACAACGAAGCTGCGGGATGAAGTTTTCCATCCTTGTATTTGGAGGCGATTGCGAGATCGAGCTCCTCTGATTCAGTCACCGATCGATTGAGTTTCTTCCCTCGGACGGCTCGCTCAGCCTCGTAGAAATCGCGGAAATGGGCGTTGAGCATCGGTACGACTCGGGTGGTGACGATGTCGACGAGGTCGAGCTCCAGGAGGCGCTCGCGAATGTTGATGAGGGCATCGCGCACAGCTTTATCGACCTCGTTGGAGAAGACTGGGTTCTTGCTGATGTTGGAATACCACGAGCTGACAAAGTCCCGTATGATGAGTTCGAGCAGGTCGTCGAGAGCTTTAGATATCCGTTTAGAGTTGGGGTCGAGGGCGACTTTCGTGTAAGCCTGTCGTGTTTGAAGGATCGAGACCTGTCGGGCCCAGACCTTGGGTGCGAGGAATGCAGGGCCATTTGGACGCGGGGATCGGTGTCGCAAACCGCGCCCGAAGCCGCGCGACGTAACGAGGATGAGGGCGAGAAAGGCGACGACAGTCAAGATGACCCCTCCAACCAAGGCATATCCTACCCATCTCAAGACCGGGACCCAGCTAACAGCATAGCCCCAGGCTATGAAGCATGTGATGGCGGCAAGGATCAGTTCTCTTCCTTGCAGGGCCATATCCAGATCGGTTTTGAGGGGCGATAGGCTGTCGCTACATCGTACGTCGTCGAAAATCGCGGTACTCCCGGGAGCTGCTGGGTCGGGAAGTTTGGAGGAGAAGAGTATGTCGGCTTGGCTGGGCCTTATCGATTTCAGGGGACGTGGGGGTGCGGGTCGAGAGACACGTGTGGAAGGTGGATGGCGGATGATGTTGAGGTGTGACCGTTGGACGCTTGTTCCCGGTGCTTGGGAGGTGAGAGAGCACGTAGCTGGGCACGTACCTCGGTGAAGTGTACCTGACCTCACCTTACCTGCTGTGTGGTACCTCAACCTAGGAAGTATCCTTTGTATTCTGCATAGCAGGGTAGGCACTGACCCAAGAGTACTTAGCGGCTTTGGCGAGCGCTCTTACCGTTGCTGCAGGTGCGCCGCTGCATGAGGTGAGTCTCGGTGGGGCCCTTCCTATCATGCTTAACATGCGCTTGCCTACACGTACTACCGGAAAGGTACCTACCATGAGTGCATGGGTTGCGTTGTTCATAGGTAAAGATAGATACATGCAACTATCCGGGTATTCTTGCTGTGGCATGAAATTATGACAGTGAGGGATTGAACATATTGGAAACAACCTCGACCGTAGAGCTTCAAGGTACCATAGTCAGGGCCAAGCGTGGAGGCCTGTCGAAAGCAGTAGCCTGATCCTCTTAAACGACATACATATACTGAATTTCATGATTCCACTGCGACCGAGGCACGATATAGTTGTCTCTGAGAGTCTATGACACGAAAAAGGGGGTATTATTTGAACTTTTGCGAGACTAAGCACCAATGTCTCTCTTGCTAGAGAGTCATGCCGCCAACACTCTGGTCAAGTCGTTGCCATTCACCATGAAGGATCCTCCAGCCTGCGGAAAAGCGCAATGTGCTTCTGACCTTGATTCCGCGTCACTTTCTTGCTCTCCTCCGTCTCGGACGCCATCACTTTGACACACTCATCCGCCTCCTGCTCCTCCTCAGACACACGCTCGAATGCGGGATGGGCATTGAAGTGGCCCACCATCCACTGATGCAGGGGTTCGACGTCGGTAATAGTGTACACGATGCCTCCCGGCCGCAGCGCAAAGGCATATTCGGAGTTGAGTGTCGTGGATACGATTCTGGCCTTATGTTTCCGTGCTTTGAAATGCGGATCGGGAAAGCAGATGAAGATCTTGGAGAGCTGTGCCTTTTTGAAAAAGTTGGGGAGGAACTTCATGCTGTTGGCGCGCAGACAGCTGATGTTCTGGTAGCCACCAATCTCCTGGTTCTGGACTCTGAGGGCCTTGATGCGCTCCTGGACATATTCTGTAACCGAAGTGCGGATTTCGAGGCCTTTGGAGAAGAGAAGGGTCAGCGATCTCGCCGAATACAAGCTTGGCAAGTCCACCTACCGAGGATGAGTGTCTCTGGGAGGATCGGTGACAGAGCTACGGTCAAGCCACCAAAGCCGCAGCCAATGTCAACAACCTCCACATCCTTCGTTAGACTGCGAGTTTTCGGCTTCGAAGCATCTAAGGTCGTGGACTCCGCAAGTGTGGGATCGGTAGAGGGAGTCTCGTCATTGGCTGCGAATGCGGGATAGTACTGCGTCCAGTTCATGGAGTCTGGACTGGCCGGGCTGTGTTTGGGAGGGCGGTAGTTAGCAAAAGAGTAGAGGCAAGAGATCAGTATGATCGTGGAGACTCAACTAGACTAATTGATGGTCCGAGAAGGGGTTTGCGTGAGCGCGTTGGCGATAGAACTTCTTTTTGGGCAGTTCAGCCACGCCATCTTGGTTGCGCGCATTGCGATACTCCTCGCGCTTTGTGGTTTTGGTTTTCTTTTCCGGTCTACTCATGGTCGGTCGCTGATTGAATCGGATCAATTATCTGTGAATAGAGCAGCAGAGAGTGGGCATACACAGTCGTCTGGTCTGCGATCAAGGTGCACAATTGGCCGCCTGAAAATCAAAAAGTTGCGATGCGAGCGGGCGGTGATGCATGGCGGGGGGACGATGAGAGCAGCCGATTGGGCAGGCGGTGAGCATTGACGTTCGACCACCGCCGTGAACCTCAGGGTATCGGTACCTGAACGATAAGCGATAACAGCTGAAGGGCCCGCCAACACTCCCGTGCCCGCTGCGGGTTCCTGGATGCGTCACTGGTTGCGGCCCCGGGGGTGATCTGCCACCCGCTGGTGTAAGGTACCTTAAGTATGCTTTTTAACGCTGACGAGGGGCCGAAGATGTCCTTTTTGCCCATTTAGAACACAAACGTTTGCTAGATACGGGGTAAGGTATGATGTATTGACGATGGATTGGCGAGAGGAGGAAGAAAGGTAAGAGGGGAAGAGGTGACTATACTACCTATACCTATACCTTAAGATATGGACAGAGGGCCCCAACTGCTATGAATTTCATCGAATGGGGGGCTCTCGGAAGATTACCAAATGCCTTGTCACTTACAGATAGAAGGCGTCGTTATTACCGTCCAGTGGATGCTCGTTCTGGACCAAACACTAAAACGTGACGGAGGCGTCGGTCGGCCATCCCATGCTCTTCGCGCATCCTCATTAGCATCTACATCAATGCCTCCCTTTGCCTGATTATCCACCTCGGCATCCAGCACCTGTCTCGCGACCGGCCCGCCCAAGACATGACCGAGGGGGAATATTTATTAACATAGGAATCCCCCCAATTGCCCCCCTCGGCGGAAATAGCCAAGACATTCTTTCAGCAACGACCTATACCCTTGTTCTTCAACCGCCGTGTCGTCATACCACTCTCAACATCCATCCATCCATCCCTTTACTACTTGCAGTCGACCAGACTATATTTCTGCCGTCACACAGGCGACTGCACCAGTCAGCTATTGCGATCCAAGAACATCCCGCCGCATTCAGTTGCTCCCGTCATTCTCCCATCATCATCATCATCAACATTCTTCGGTCAATTCCAATTCGAACCGTCAACGGCCGTCGCCGTTGCTCCCGCGATTCCCTAATGAATACTCACGCGCAAACCGTCTCGTGGTACGACACCATGATGACCTACTCATTACTACACTCCGACTACCCTACCATTGTCAGATACATCTCGGGCGCCTTTGTAAGTCCCCTTCTTGAAGAACACCATTTGGCCCCTTTCTCAGCTGCCGCTTCGCTAACACCCCCCCTTCACTAGATCGCGCTGGGATTTTGCTTCTTTGGCCCCATTCTCCTCCTGATTGGTGTAGACATCGTCATCTATATCTACAGGATATGCTGGAGTCGTCCGTGGAATCAAACTCAAAATCAGACGTCTTCGCGTGAGCTGAGGCACCTGTCGCGACAGCAAAAGACACAACCGCCGCCACCGCCACTGGAAGCCTCGGGTGGGACGACAGCTGTCCCTTCGACGGTGGCAGATTCAGCGCGGAGGCGCATACAACATCCGAGCGAGTCCGAGCCCGGGCACAGCTCATTTTCTGGGTAGAGCGAATGCGAGGTTGTGATGAAGGGGCTGTGCTTTGAGGGCAAGGTTTTGGCAAGAGAACAGAGTAGTTTGACGGGCGGGTAGGTCATGGTTGCGTAATGAGCTGAGCAAAGCGTTCGTCTCTTGATGCAGCATCTCCTTCTGTGTTTACTTTGTTGAATTTCTCATTGCCTTTGCGCGGTTTGCTGACTGAAACGGAGGGTTGCTTTCTTCCTCGTTCCTCCTCGTTTGTCGAGGTTCCTTAATTGATGGAACCGCATAATTGTCTACTATGGTGCGAGAGAGGCAGCACGCACGGGTCCTAATAGGAGAGCTACTCTTGACTGGAGTTGGAGGTGTGATGAGTTCATAACTGGATCTTCTAAGAGTCTCCTTATTCATAGCGAGGACTTACGGGAAGTAGCAATGTCCCCAAAAAAAATCACCAACTCTCTGGCGTGTTATTCAAGTCAACCTGAGTTGGGGATGGTCTCAAATTTCGTGGCACCATTCTTTCTAGGGTACCTAGAGTAGCTTTTCTAGGGTATCTGGGGCGGTCTCAATTCTGTTTCCTGTCTTTGAGTAAGGTAAGGTAGTCAGGCACACCTTGTCGCTATCTGCCCCCCGATAACGATAAGGGACCTTGGCGTGGGATTTCCACAGCGCTCGTCGATGGCGCGCATGCCACCATGATCCTCCCACCTACACCTAGATGAGCACCACCATCCTAGGTACACAACGACTTCAAACACAGCAAGTATTCCTCTAGATTTCTGAACCGAGTGATTCCCTCGGAGCACCCCAAGATGCAGCACACCAAAGCGCCGCAAGATCCAAACCTCTACGGCCAACCAGCGGCCAAGAAGCGCAAAAACGACAGTTCTCTCGGTAGCTCGCTCGACTTCACAGCCCAGCTCACCTCCCTCATGTCGACGCCCGCCGCAACATCCTCAGCACGACATCGACCTTCAAAGGCACGATCAAGTCTCTTCAGTGGAAAACGGAGAGATGGCGATAGCGGCAGCAAACACAACAAGAAGTCCGCAGACACAGCAGCAGCAGCGGCCAGCAGCAACAAGCTGAACCTCAAAGAACCGCTCGGCACAGAAGAAGAAACATCAAATCTCGCCCGCGCGCGGCGCAAGATGGAAGAGAAAGCACGCCTCTACGCGGCCATGAAGCGCGGCGACTACGTCCCCAAGGAGAACGAGGCGGCGCCCCTCATAGACTTTGACCGAAAATGGGCCGAATCCGAGGACAAGAAGAAGAAGAACAACGGCGGCAGGGATGCGGCGAACTCAAGCAGCGGCTCCGACGACGACGACGAAAACGATTCCGACGACGGCGACGGCGACGACCAAGACAACACAATCATAGAATACGAAGACGAATTCGGCCGTCTCCGCCGTGGCACAAAAGCAGATAAAGAACGCCTCGAGCGCCAGCGCCGCCGCGGCCTCCTCGGTGCCGAAGAGCTCGAACGCATGTCGGCCCGCCCCGCGGCGCCCGCAAAACTGCTCTACGGCGACGCCATCCAGACCATGGCCTTCAACCCGGAGGACCCGGACAAGATGGCGGAGCTGGCCAAGAAGCGGGACCGCAGCGCGACGCCGCCCGAGGCGAGGCACTACGACGCCGACAGTGAGATCCGCACAAAGGGCACGGGCTTTTACAAGTTTAGCAAGGACGAGGAGACGAGGCAAAAGGAGTTTCAGGGGCTCGAGGAGGAGAGGGTGCGGACGGAGGAGGCGAGGAGGGAGAGGGAGGAGAAGAAGGAGGCGAGGCGCAAGGAGATTGAGCAGCGGCGGAAAGAGGTCGAGGCCAGGAGGGCCAAGAAGATGGCGGAGAACTTTCTGGATGGGTTGGCGGCTGACATGAAGAGTGAGCGTTGAGAGACAAGACTATTTGAGAGGCGATGTTTAGATGATACCCAATAAGCAGGCACGCATTATGAAAGAAAGGCTATGGCTACAGAATATTTGTTGTTCATATGTGACCTTAATTTCTTCTAAACCTGCCGCTCTACACATAACACTACGACTAAGATAAGATGACTTGCAACATGAATAAATTTCTTTGAAATAAGTGTGTAGCCTACTATGAGAGGAGTCGACAGGCTATAAGTAAACCTTTCCGCCGTCCTGCAAAGTGGCTTTTTGGGGGCTTCTTTGCCCATCCTTAGGTATTTGCCAAATATATATACAATCGCCTGCCGAATTTGCGCCCTAGTGAATGACGCCCATAGATGCTCATTCGTTTCTCAATTGACGCCCCAAACAAAAAAAGTAAAAAGCCGCATTGAGGCGCGTAGCCTTTCAACGCAAAGATGGTGTGTGGTACATTAATCCGTACAGTAAATCATGGTTGTGATGGGAACCTAGTCGGTCGTGGTGAAGATGTGTTATGTGAACCACCATATACATCCACAGTCGCTAAGTTGACTTGTCCTTGATGGTCGGTCTCGAGGAGATACCAAGAGGCTGTCTTCGTGTATCCAACGTTTGCTCGAGTCTGCAATTGCCACCGTTTGCCGGTTTTCCATAATCATGACCTCAATCGGCTGACCCTGGTCGTCTAATACGGGCACGGTGTTTTGGCCATCATCGCATACTTCAACTTGTCGGCAGTAAGCATTCTTCGTTTGGTCGAGCGAAACACGGCGCTCTTCAAATTTGATGACCTGAGGGTAGGGTGGTGGAGGGGCGCGGCGTGGTCTATCAGTCGGGATCGGACTTGATTGGGGAGACTGAGTTTGCAGTCCACGGACCAAGAACTGCGTTGATGTTGAAGGAGGGAACGTGGCAGCCGCTGGAGGCCTGGACGTCGTAGTAGAAGGCTTTCTTTGATAGCTGTTGTTTTGGGCAGGGTAGACGAATACTTCGAGAAGGGTTCCGGGCCAGGTGCAAATCCAAGGCCGATCGCCAGCCTGTGCTCCTTTGACCCCTTTCCTACTGAACTCCGACATACCAGGCGGTGGGCCATCCCATGATCCGCCCCTTTTGGATTGTGGCTGCTGTTTCCTGGGAGTTGTGGTGATGCCAGGAAATCTATCCTCAGGTACGACCACGGTCTTGTTATAGGTCATCTGGGCAAACCATGCGGCGCCGCGTCCCTGTTCAGAAGTATCGTTGACAAGCCGCATCTTCAGAGGGTCCATGATCAGTGGTGGTTGAGTACCCCACGAGAACATGTTGATCCTAGAGTTGTCTTCGTGATCGCTGTCATTGAATGTAGTAAGTTTTAAGGTGTAATCGGAAATAGGTAGTTCATTGGCGATTCTGGAAACGCCCATGACGTAGCTGGTAAAGGGGATGTTGCAAGTCCAGGCTTGAGCTTGCGTTGTATCGTTGAAACAAGTACTTGGTGCCTGGCTGGCAATGAGAGGCGGCAGACCGAAGGTACCAATCTCCATGGGTGGAAGATCCGGTGGGAGAGTTGCGAGGGGCTTCACATCAACCGTGGCAGTCGGGATAACCACTGGGATGGGCTCATCGTCTTGGTGCTTTCCAGGCGGCTTTTTGTGCTTGGCGAAGAACGTTCCGATGACAGCACCGAGGATGATGCCCCTTAGATACGGTTAGTGACATCGAAC
This sequence comes from Colletotrichum salicis, assembly GCA_001563125.1. Taxonomy (NCBI): domain Eukaryota; kingdom Fungi; phylum Ascomycota; class Sordariomycetes; order Glomerellales; family Glomerellaceae; genus Colletotrichum; species Colletotrichum salicis. The sequence goes on from JFFI01001945.1 coordinate 16,625, forward strand.
AAAGAGCGTAGGAAATTGAAATCAACTCACATCATCACCAGTCCAACTGCCAACAAGCAGATAGCCCAGTAAGGAACGACACCAAACAATCTCTTCTTTGCCCTCTTCTGCCATTTGCGGTCGGTTGCATTTTCGCCCTTCTCAGCGTAGGATTCGGCGGCAGTGTTGATCTCATGTTGGCTGGCAGTTTCATCATTCAACGTCCGAGAAGACGTTCGAGATGGTGATGCAAGACGCAAGTCCTCTCGTGACTCAAACTCGGGATTGCGCGTCGCGAGTCCGATGCCGCCAGCACCAGCAGGAATGGGAGGAACCGTGGCAGTCATGACCGTAACGACAGGATGTTGTGCCGTCGGTGGTCGTTGCTGCTCTGGCTCCCGCTGTGGCTCTTGTTGGGATTGCACTGCAGGTGTCGATGATTGTTGTTCGCCAGGTTGTTTCCTCGTGTAGGCTTGCTCTGGATATCGAGTGTAGGGTGGAAGCTCTTCGGTGTGGCCCAAAGGTCCGATCAGGTCAGCAGCTTCCTCGCCATCTGGCCCAATCCGACGGTGATATCCATCAGAGCGGCCAGCAAATCCCACCGGGATGTTATCGCCCTCACTCGTGTCAGGAGTCACGGTGTTTTGCGTGTAAAGGGTATATGGGTGTGTTGGTCCACGAGGCCCGGCGTATGATCTTTCAGACATGCGAGCGGTGTTTGATGTTGCGACGCTGTTTGTCCGTTGCGGGTACATTTGGTACGGGAAGGATGGTCCAGAAGGTCCCTCGTATGGGCTCTCAGATCTGATTATCGGCGAATCGGTCGAGGCGCTGGAGACACGGGACATTGGAGCGCCGTTAGGTTGAGATTGAGACGTTGAGCCATCGTGACGAAGTGCTAGCGGATCGTGAGAGCGCGGGGGTTTTGAAATGCTGGAAGGCCGAGGAGGTGTGACGCGCTGAGGCACGGGAGAATCTCGTGACACAACCGCCGAGCCAGTCGAAGGGTTTGTGGTCGAGTTGATGGGTTGATGGGAGGCGGAGACGTTGGCTGGGCGAAAGCCGTCCGAGATGCCCATTGCTGCTAGGTCGTAGTCATCATCGTCGACAGTGTCGGTAGTCAAAGAGGCCCTCGCTGACATCCTGAGGGAAGCCCTCCGCTCATTGCCTGCCTTGTCGTGAAATGGATCCATGGTGATGTTGATTCGATGGTCGGGTTTCGATGTCGACGACGAGCTGCGGCCTGTTGAGAGTGTGGTGACACCAAGTTCACAACATGAGCGTCCGCCGCTGACCCCGTAGGCCCAAATCCAGATCCAGTCCCGACCTCAACCCGCGGTTGCCTGCTTCGTTAACCCTCTGCCGATTGTGCCGCGCTCCGAACCAGTCGTCGCCGAGGAGAGTCGAAGTGAAGATGGATCGAGTGATTCGTCAGGATTGTGATTACGAAGTTGTCGGGTACTTGGTGATGAGTGGACAGGTGTGGAATTCGGTAGTGTGGAAGAAAGAGAGGCAGGGCGTGGGTAGTTGGGTCGTGGAGGAGAAGGAGAGGAATAGGCGTAGGACAGGGCGAAAGAGGGAGTGAGAAGGAGAGTGCGGGTGCGGGAGGGTAACCAGACAAGGTTGGACGATTCAGGAACAGTTTGGGTTTGGGGTCCGACACGAAGCGTCCGGGAATTTGATTGGTGGGAGGCCGGGGGTTCCTCTTTTTCCCTTCTCTACCGGCTGCGGAAGCAGGATACCCAGGGGCCGTATTCAGAAGCGAGAGAAGCCAACCCGCTGGAGACTTTCCTGCTGGAACCAAGAAACGACCGGGGTTCCCTTCACTGGTGGAGTCCAGGTCTGGCCGGCAGTGGTACCTATGGGTACCTTGCCTTTAGGCACTTCACGGCGCGATCAGTACGTACTGGAAGGGTTACTCAAATGTTGTCCAGCAGGGGGGACAGAGACAGAGACTCAAGAAAGAAGGAGGACAAGCTTGAAGCCAACCCACGTACCAAGTAGTATGAGGATAGTAAGGTATGTAGTATGTACTGCATGGGAGGCGTGGGCACCAGGCAGAAGGTGCGTGCTGGGTGAGTGACATGGAGGGACAAGAAGGGGAAACCGTGCCGTCGTTGGGAGCACTGGGCCGGGGGGCCGGGCGAATCCATCACAAAGACGCCCGAATACAGACAATCTATCCAGTGGTACAAGCGTCGTCTGTGTGTCGCAGCAGCTGGATCAAGTACACTCTTCCGATACGACTAAGACGAGGAGCGTGTGTTCAGTACGTGTATTCTGGCCCGACGTCAGCAGGCTGCAGAGTAACGAGGATGGGAAGAGACGGGCTGGGGCAATGTCACACTCTCGACGGAAAGAAAAAAGAGAGGCGGCGGACGATATCTTGCCCTCATTGAATACTGAATGTCGTCAAGGTCGTGATAGTGTACAGATAGCCTGCGTGTCTGACCTGTACTCGGTGATCTCTTTGTTCTTCAAGAGCAAATTGTCCGTATGTACGGAGAGTCTAGGCGAAATCCGCAAGTACAGCCCTACCCAGTACACTGAAGAGTCTACATACCTCCCTAGGTGCCTAGGTACTAGGTGAGGAACCTTCGCAACGGGCAGAGACAGGCTGAGAGAGGAGACAGGAGCATGTAGTAGCACCACAGTGGGACCGGACAGCCCTCGGCCGACGCTCCCTGGAGGTGCAGGTGCAGGAGTTCGTTCGTGTGTGAGACGGGTGGGGAGGTGCAGCATTGGCGTCTGGAGTGAACAAACGCTAAATAAGTCCGAATCCACCGAATCCGCCCCGCCCACTGCCCAGATCCACCCAAACAGAGTCGGTCGTTTATCACCGGCAAGGAAGGTCGTTAACTCATACCACCCACGGAGTACCATACGCAGTAACTTATCCGTAGTAATACCGTGCCTTACACTATAGACAGAAACCAAAGCATGGTATCCTTTCAGATCCATCTAGATACTACCATGATTACTATCCAGGCCGTCTTCAAACGTTTGCCTCTGCTCTCTTAATCACTCATAAGAGTATCCGTAGTGTACAACGTAGTGGCCCATGATGCTACTGCGGGGAAGCTCGTGGCTTCACAAATCATAGAAATAGACCGAAGAAAACATGGTCGGTCGCCATTCGGTGCTTCATCGTTTCTTCCTTGCCTGGCATTCTTCCCACCCACACAGCGTGACAGCGCCCATGTCCAAGCACAATTCCGTACCATGAGCGGACCGGGATCGCCCACACCTTATCTGCAGAAGTCACGGCCGACTGACTGAGTCTGTCTGTCAATTTCGACACCTGTTGCGCCTTGCTGACGTTCTTCCCCACCAGTAATAGCGGCCTTTTCTGATTCTGCTATATGGTGTCAGTCAAGGGAATCCAATCCGTTTACTTCCAGGTTGCCTCTTCATCTATCCGTACGTCAATCAACCACCGATCCACAGAACTCATTCCAGAAACAATGCCATTTGTTCTGCCCAGAGCGATCGTGTGTGATGAGCCTATTTACCCGGGACACTACAAACAGACCAAAGTTCTATAAACCCATGGGCTCTTGAACTTTTCTACAGAGTATGTACCCGTAGAATCAAGTTGTCTGCTAAAGGCACATAGGGCTCGGCCATCCATCGACCAGCCCTGCAGGAATGCGAGCAGCAGACCACGGGGATCCCGAGCTCACTTTTCGGCAAGTTGCTCCTGGTGATGGCTGGGATAAACAGGGCGATTCTGTGTCAAGTTGTGAAAAGAATGCCGGTCCTGTCAGTAGCATGGTAAAACCAAACGATCCTTCAAGTCTTTCAGGTGGACGGACAAGACCAAGTAGAGTCTTCGGAGTAAACTGGCACGACTGGGAGAGATGCTGTCGCAGAGCAGGGTTTCAGACGTTTGGCAAACAGTGGGGTCCCGCCTCAAATGCCGCCCGCCCAGTCACGTCTGTCCAGTATTGGCAGTTAGTAGTCCCCAGTGTGGCCGGTGTGATGTTTTCTCCTACCTGGGTCCAGCCTGTCAGCCACTCGCCTAACCTCCGACGCCTCCCAGAGTCCCAAATACCTATGAGAGAAGAAGTCGTTCCGGTTTTCAGTCAACGGATAGGAAGCTTAAGCAGCCACAAAGTCAAGAGTGAGTGGAAGCAGGGACGTTTGTAGATCTCAGTTTGGCTGCCGGCGCGAGAGCTTGGCGCTAGATCCGAAACGAGACTAGCATCATGCCAGTCGGCTCAAGCGCTGCGGGCCAAGCGGTCTCCGTCAAGCGAACATTCAACAGGGCATGTGGGGACCGAAAAGACCACCGAAAAGCTATCACGGCTCTGTACGAGATTGCTTCTGCACAGTATGGCAGAGGCGAATGGAGTCTAGCGTCCCTCTGTGCCTCTCTCCTCCGTGGGCCCCGTCCCCTGTAAACCTCATCCGCGCCTGCAGAGAGCATTATGCAAGCAAGGAAGCCCACGACAAAGATTGGCAGATAAGCAATAGTCCCCTTGTAAAGACTATCCGCATCTTGCAGGTGCAATTCAAGCAGCACTGTCATCTACAATGGAGACAAACGCACGAAGATTCGAGGAATTCGAACAGAGGATGGAAGCAAGAATTGGGTAATACATCAAGACTTAATTAGGTTCCTTGCAAATGGTGTCTCGTCGACTGGCTAAAAGCGGATCGACCACTCCGAGTGGACAAAGACTAGGGTGCCTTAGGTAAGGTGCGAACCGGGAACGTACCGCGGCTGGAACGGGTAAAGTGCTTCTCCCCGCCGGTCTTTTTTTTTTCCTTTGTTCAGAACACCTTCAGGGCTCCAGGCTCTTTCCATGATTGTCTCTGCCACACTCAGACACCAGCGCCAGACATTTGACAGGGTGCTCCTATGTACCTACCAAGACACTTACACCGGTATTGAGCTCGTCGTTGACTAGCTAGGCATGAGATAGCTTGTATGTTTCCTTCTCCAACATGGTGTACCGCCGATTGTCACGAGTATAAGGTAGGGAATCCACTTGTTTATTCAATCGCCTTGTCTCGCCAAAACCCGACCTGCCAAAATGCTCCCCGTTGTCTCTTGGTCGGCTAGCGGTAAACGATCTTATCATCATAGATGACCAAAGATTCTCTACGAAGCGGAGTTGATGCCTGTCCGAATGTCTCTTATGTCCCAGACACGCTGACACGTTATCTGGGTTAAGGATTAAGGTTCTGCTAACGGGGATATACAGTCCAGTTTCCCCAGAAAGGCAACCGGCCAAACCATTTGCGTCCGAGGCAAGTCAGAGTCGACTTGTCAAGACACGAAGCTTCCCGTCTCGCTGAACTTCGGTCACCGATGGCGGTTGCCTTCCACCGCTTTCGTCTCTGGGCAGCCATGGCAGCCTACTTCCCGGCTCGTTTCTTCCCTCTCAGAACCTTGTTCAGCTTGTTCTTAGTCTGTTGGGAAACTCGGGTTGATCTCAGCGTTCTTGTCAGGCATAGCCGTGTCAACAACCCCATCTTGCCAATTTGTCGTGGGCACTGAGTGACCCATCACTTTGCAACACTGACTCGCTCTTTTCTTTGCCACTGAGAAACTGCGGATACCAGACAGATATTGATCAATATTGATTATCCGTATCCGTACGGAGTACAAGCTGCGATATCTTAGTCGACCGATGACGGTAGACTCTTTAACCTCTTCGCCCCTTGCCAACAGAGTTTCCCTCTGCGTCGCCGTTCACGAAATATGGATACCATGGCCACCAGTTCTGGTCTGGACCGGCGCCGCTGACGGCGACCATGTGCCGTAGGCGCCTCCTTCAAGCCCTTGGCTTGCGGATTGTGGATACGGTTCCTCGCCAACGGAACGCCCCCGACTTGCTCGCCACCCCGGGTCCTTGATGACTTCACCTCGACTTACCGTGATCCGGTTGACCCCTTCGCTCGCCGTCTCTTCTACTGCAGGTTGATACCCGTACCGAATCCATATTGCGACGTTTACAATGTCCAGAACGGCCACCGCTATGTCCTCAATAGGAAACGTGCAAGTGCAGTCCTGCGCCAGATGTCCATGGCAGACTCGTCCTGGATCAGGGATACTACAACAAAATCCCATCGACAACTCAAAAGTCATCTGGGTCGACGGGTATTTCATAACCGTGCTCTCCATGTTCATCGTCACCCCCAGCATCCACCAAGGGCTGGTCCCCGTTCGCGATACTCCTTTGCTGCTTCTGGCTACTTGTACCTGTTGGACTATGCGGCTCTGGGCAGTTTGCAAGCCAAGGTATCCAAGCCCGTGGGCTTTCCAATCAACCAACAATTCAGAGCTCGACCCATTTCAACTCTGCCTTTCCCACTCAATCGCCGTTCTGGGCTGAGCCAGTCACGCCTCGCGGCAACTTTCGGTGTGCAGCTCTTGCGTCCAACAGGTAAGGCAACCATGCAGGCACAGAGTCGGAGTCGAAGTCGCAAAACACTTTGGCATACTGCGAGATAGATGCCTACCAGCCTGCGTCTCATCAGTCCTGGCACCCGCATACGAATGCAACATCCCATTATTCGTCTCTCGGAGCCACCCCCGGACCATGTAAGCGGCCATTTGCCCGCCCGCTGCGACCGCCTGGAGCTCATCAGTCCCCAGCGTGGGATTTGTTGACGGGTATCCTCAGTGGTGGTCAACGCCGTCGGTAGTCTCCTATTGCTTAGACGGACGAATGTAGCTTCGGCTATGCTACAGGTCAAATCTCCTTTCCCATACTCGTCCCATGATTTCGGCGCGACCTCCATACGAACATTCCACTTCTTTTTACGATCACATCCACCATACACAGTTCGAGGATGGCGATATGCCCTTCAGCTAGCCTGCTTAGAAGAAGAAAGCGACCTGTCCCAAAAATGGCCGCAATTGACCACCTGCGGGCTAGGCGTCTGCATTCGCATTCCTACGTGGATCGAGGCGAGAGAGAAAGGGTTGCTGTGACCTCTTTTGTATGGTTGGGGATTTTCGCGGCTACTGCACGTTAAGAGATATGTGCGGCCGAGTGGCTCTGATCACTCGATGAGCAGCCCCATTTTCATCCAGTCATCCCCCTCCTCTTCCCCTTGGTGAGCAACAGCTGCAAGTACTTCGCGTTGTTGGTCCAGGGGTCGCCTCATGCGGACAGATTTCGTTGGTTGCCTGTTCTCCTTTTCTTCTGCGTTTGCAGCCTCATTTCTACTCCACATGGCCGGATATCCCAATAGATGTTGGTTGTGGTCAACGGCAGTCGAGTTAACGGCCATGGGATTGTGTTCGTCCTAATGGACTACCTACATGCTGCTTGGCCTAGATTTCTCAAGAGCAAACGCCATGACCGGTGACAAGCTTGGTTGATGTCACTCTAGTCGCTGCGTCTGGTACGGCATCGTATTGGTCGCAGTGGTGTGACTCGGTATGTTCCAATCGCCGACTGGCAGCAAGTAGGCAGATCATCTGTTTCTTTTTCCCCTCATGTTATCCGTACTGTTTTTTTTTTTGTTACGCTTTCTCGTTCTCTCGTTCGGTTCTGTCATCCCCTTACACCATTCTGTGGCATCTGGTCTCGCACATGCGCTGAGTTGTGCCACTCGGCAATGGGTAGCTGCCTTGCCTAAAGTACGGTAGGCATATTGGTGCCACCAGACTCGGAACGTGGTTCTCCCAGTGCGCTTTGAGTTGTCTCGCAAGATCGGCGTGAAACACGGTGAATGGGTTAAATGTGTGTGCAGGGCTGCCGTGGAAGCAGGGCGAGGAAGAAGTGCTTCTTCTGCATCCAAGGAGGGTGCCCAGGTGGGCTGTGAGGGTGAAGTACATACCCCGCATGAGACACCACTGGTCGTAGCCTTCTTCATATATCGATACTCGGCCACTACCGGTACTTGGTTGTTGGCGATAGGGTGAAAGGGTACTTTTTTACGTCTTGGTTGCCAAGGTGAGGAACGAGACATGCTATTTACGTCCAGTCCCCTTGCCTTTGCACTTTGCATCATGCATGAGCTCGAGCTTGCATGCAGCCATTGCTCTCTGCTCCAGCACTAGCAATGAGACGAGGCGAGCAACGCTGACCAGACATGTAGGTCAGTCCTTCACGACCGTTGCTCAACCCATTCTGCCTGCAATGCCATGCCCATTGCCGAGGGCAATAAGTATTTGATCAAGCCCCATCCCGGGGAATGTCTGTGCAAAGCTCGCTTGTCGTTGTCCGCTCCCGTCTCCTCCTCGGTGGTTAAGCAAAACTATATACTGCGTTACTTGACCAGCAAGGGTACCGGCCCAAGCAACTTGCTCCCAAGTTCTGCCGTGTCATACCAGGGGTGTTCCTTCATCTCTTCCCATCTCTCTATACGCAGCTTGTGCTCCTGCTGCTTCTTGCACCACTCGCTTAGACATCCAATTCAGTTTTACCCGTTCGTATCCAAAACGCCAGCCATGGCTCACCAACATCAACACCGCTTTGACGACGCCGCGTCCGTATCGAGCTACTCCTCCTCCGGAAGCTCGTCCCGGTCGTCCTCCCGATCATCTTCCAGCTCAGGCGGTTCCAAAAAGTCCAGATCGTCCACGACATCCCACTCCAACATCAAGAGCGACCACTGGGCCGTCTCGTTTATGAAATGGACGACGGGCGCACCCCCCGGCAAGCAATTGGCCCTGCGGAAGACCAAAGTCTGCGACTACGAAGAGGACTGGGGCTACGACGACGACGGCGCCGGTAGCGTGTACAGCGACGCGTCGTACATCTCGTACGCCTGGGTCAGTCCCAAATGGGACGATAGTATCTCCGAGATCGCGTCCCGCTCTAATAGCCGGACGAGCGGTCGGCTCCGGAGGGAGCAGAGGGGTTCTGGTGGGGGTCGGCATCGGTTTACGGTGCCGCCGGCCTCATTTCAACCACCTCCTCCTCCTCCGTTTAACCACCCCCCGCCTCCGCCTCCACCGAATATGGCTCCGGGACCTGGGTTTCCCATGTACGATGACGAGCCTGCGTTTTTCGATATGAGTGGCGGTGGTATGGATGCTGGGTATCACCCGGCTCCCATGCCGGCATTCGGGGGCGGTGGCGGCGGCGGCGAACCTGCTTTTGTGGATCTCAATGCCGGAGGCGGCGGTGGTGGTGGTGGTGGTAATAACTTCCCCGGCAAATACGCCGATTGGGATGATTGAGTCTTTTGCTAGCCTCTAAGAGGCTGTGTGTTTTTTTCTTACTTGGTCACGATTATTGTACGGACATACGGGCAACGGGAAGGCGGTTCGTCTCTTTTCTTTTTGGGGCTTCGATAACGATCGACATTTGGCGTTTGACAACAAAAACACCCACACTACGAAGCTCCCCCTTCCCTCCAATTGTACCCAGAACATTTTTTCGAAGGGAGAGACAGGACCTTCAAGGAAAGTGGGGGAGGGAGAGCTTAATGAATTATGATACCTTGCTTTTTTCACCAATGATATCACGAGAGAATCAGATCATGATACCGATATATTTATTTACTTGAGTGAAACAATGCCGTGAATGCTTATGCTTGGTTCACAGTAACTCTGCTTCTGATTTGTGGTACTTACTTTTCAACTCCATAGTGAGTGTGCACTCGGGAATACTTCAACATTTGCATACTACAATTCGTACCAAGGGGATTTCAAACCCCATTGAAGTCGGACACATCGGAACAGAAGTGATATCAGGGTCTCTTGAAATTCCGTCACGGGTATTCACAACGGCGAGAAGCCTACAGTGATGTCATCTCAATCAAACTGCCGATAAATTATAGTACCGGCAGACGGAACTAACGGTACCAAGGAAGAAAACGGCCTCGGTACGGATACCTACCGGCTTCTGCGTCATTCGGGGAAGCCGCTGTAGCTTAGAGCAAGTGTGTGGCTGAGCGCATCTGGGCTCTCTGGACCACAGCCACGCAGACTTCGCAGTTGGCCTCAACCCACGCACTTCACGGTGCGCCCCTTCCAAATTTCCTTGATCCTGCATCTCAAAATCTGTATAGTGTACCGCAATTGCTCGCAGTCGCAATGTAGGTAGTACTCTGAATGGCGCAATTTGCCATTGTCCTGAGCTGGCATATCGTATATTGCAGTACTTTGCATCTGGAAGAACCTGCGCCACAGTCTGTTTTAACATGTATGTTGTGCATGGGGTCTTTGAGAGTCTCGTTTGGCAAGCCAATTAACATCAGTTTCAAGGATACAAGGGACTTCATTTTTTCGTCGACGCAGGTCTTCTTACTACTCTTCTCCCTCCCTCAATCACTTAATTGGCTCATGGGGACCACCTCTCGTTCAACCACTGGTATGTCCCCATACTTGATGACTGCATATCGAACACCAAACGCATGTGTCTTAACCCAGATTTCCTTCTCGAAGTCTGAGTGGCTCGGCCATGTCCATTCCATATCTTGGGCCGCTCGTTTCCGGCCGTCCTAAACAGCCCTGGACTTCTTTCCCCAGACTATGTTCCATGTTCATCACTCAGCCTTACAGTCCCAGGAGCCATTAGCGCAGGCAGCAAACGTTGCCTAGCACTTAGCGTTAGAGCTTACTCTTCGTTCTCCAGAAAAAAATGCCGCTTCAAGGTTATAGCAGGACGTAGTCTTGCGAAATTTCTTACTTCACCGCTGTCCTAGCGTATGCCGGAGTGACTCAACGATGCTTTGCTTTCCCTCAACCCGGCGGCCTCAGCGACCCATCTTCATGTGCTGACAACCCAAGTCTACTGGGCCGGCTGTGTCAATTGGTGTGATGCGGTCCTGCAAACTATCCCGCATACTACACGGTTTGGTTGCAGACGACCCCTGCCTAACTGGCTGAACTCGGGGGGGGGGGTCACGAACGCCTCGTTGACGTGGTTGCCTCCCAAACGTATGGGTGTGCATCTCCATCTATAATTCGACTATATAACATAGCAGGTGTCTTGCACATTCACTACATAAAGATCTCACACACTTCACTAGTACGACATCTCCTTGTCTCTCTTCCACACAATCCATAAGAGAAGGCATTCTCAGCCGCCTTACCTCTTGCCTTCTTCGAGATATATCAGCCCTACCAGACCGTTTGTATAACATAGACTCATATTGTTCCCCCTCGAGCTGGCCTCATTTTCTCAGCTTCTACAGACAAGGGACACAATGACAGATACCGGCTACGCCGACCCCATCAACACATCACCCAGCACGGCACAGCCCGCTCCCCAACTAGCACTGCTGGACTTCTTCTTCCCGGGCTTCAGCGTCTTCACGACAGCTTTCCAAAAGTACCTCGGCATCGACCTCAATGTCTACATCCCCCTCGTGATCCTCTGCGGAGGAGCCACCTTTGCCTGGCGGTACTTTAGCGAGTACCTCTGGGAAAAGGTGGAAAAGCACCTCATGTCGACAGTCGAAGTCCGCACCGACGACGAAATCTACAACATCCTCATGTCCTGGGTCGCCGCCCAAAAGTTCGCCAAGAACTCGCGGCGCTTCGTCGTTAACACCAACCTGAGCTCGCGATCCTGGTTCCTTTGGCGCTGGGACGACGAAGAGGAAGAGTCGGACGAGTCCTCCTCCGACAGCGGCCTCGTCGAGATCTCGGGCCAGAAGAAGAAGCCCCTCGCCTACACGCCCAGTTTCGGCAGCCACTCCTTCTGGTACCGCGGCCACCTCCTCCTCTTCAAGCGCAGCCAGAACCGCGAGCAGGCCTCCTACCTCGTCGTCAGCGAGCGCGAGGAGATTAGCCTCTCGTGCTTCGGCCGCAACCCCTGGGTCCTCAAGGAGCTCCTCCAGGAGGCCCGCGCCGAGTACCTCAAGAAGGACTCGCAAAAGACTATGATTTACCGCGGCAGCACCCGCGCCGGAACCACGGAGCCCACGTGGCAGCGGTGCATGGCTCGCACCTCCCGGCCCTTCTCGACCGTCATCCTCAACGAGAAGACAAAGAAGGAGCTCGTTGACGATGTCGCCGACTACCTCTCCCCCGTGACCCGGAAGTGGTACTCCAACCGCGGGATCCCCTGGCGCCGGGGATACCTCCTGACGGGACCTCCCGGCACCGGCAAGTCCTCGCTTTCTCTCGCCCTGGCCGGCTTCTTCAAGATGCGCATCTACATTGTGAGCCTGAGCTCCATCTCAGCCAACGAGGAAAACCTAGCTACCCTCTTCGCCGAGCTGCCCCGGCGGTGCGTCGTCCTCCTCGAGGACATTGACACCGCCGGCCTGACGCACACCCGCGAGAACAACGGGACCGGCGATGCCACCGCGGACGCCAAGGACGAAAGCAGCGACATGGTCCCCGGCCAGCTGACCGCGGGCAACGGTGCCACAAACACCAGCGGCCGCCTCTCGCTGTCGGGTCTTCTCAACATCCTCGACGGCGTAGCTAGCCAGGAGGGCCGCGTTCTCATCATGACCACCAACCACGTCGAGAAGCTCGACAAGGCCCTCATCCGACCCGGCCGCGTCGACCAGATTGTCAAATTCACCCTGGCCGACGGCGAAATCATCGGCGCCATCTTCCGCGCAATCTACGCGCCCCTCGAGGGCGACGAAGACATCGTCGCACAGCCCCCTGTACAACAACTGAGAAGCGACACAACCACCACCACCGACGACGACGAAGACGAAAAGAAGAAACTCGCAGCCCAAGCCGCCGCCCGCACCGCAGAAATCGTCGCCGCCGTCGAAGCCCTCTCCGAGACGTTCGTCTCCCGCATCCCCGCGCACGAGTTCAGCCCCGCCGAGATCCAGGGGTACCTCATGAAGCACAAGCGCAGCGCCTCGGCAGCGGTCGCGGGCGCCGCCGAGTGGGTGACGGAGACGCGCAAGGAGAAGAAGGACAAGGAGCTCAAGGCGGCCGAGGAGAAGCGCGCGGCCGAGGCCAAGGAGAAGGAGGACGCGGAAAAGAAGCGCAAGGAAGAGGCTGAGAAGAAGAAGAAGGAGGCCAAGGAGAAGCGCAAGGAGGAGAGGGAGAAGAAGCGCGAGGCGGAGAAGAAGAGTAAGCGGAGTAAGAACAAGGAGGTCGCGGCTTCTTCGGATTCATCGTCCTCTTCCGACTCGGACTCTGGATCCGGCTCGGAGTCGGAGGCTCCTGTCAAGGTGTCGGCGACGGCGACGGGTGAGGCCAAGGTTTCGGAGAAGAAGACGGCGGAGCAGCCGGTTGTGGTCTCGGGGGCCAAGGCCGAGCACGGGGCCGAGGATGTCACGCAAAAGCGAGACTCGGGTTACGGTACCCCAGTGGAGGTTTGAGAAAGCTGGAGAGTCCCCCCTGCATTACAAAGGAATTTGGGGAGTTTGTTTTGTTTCTCTTCGGCGTCTGTACTTCTTCTTCTTTTTGCATTGACCGGCGTCCGGACGGCCGGCTTAGATGGGGAAGATCCGGAAGGAGAACTTGCGATCCCATGTCATAGCGTTACCTCTTGAGGGGGGTTTCATTTGATTTCATCAAGTTGATAGAGAGAGGCATGCTTTGTGTCCATCTTCTGATAGAAAACAATACGCAAATGTATAAGCCATAAAATACGGATACAATGGAATTGTGATTGTCAACAAATCATTTGAGCCATTGAACAACGTAATTGACACTGCAACGGTAGCTAGCCGTAAACGCCTTCACACATATTAGCGTCTTGACTAATACCGCACTGGCTGCCATCAACAACTGACAGCTGTGGGCTCGGTCGTTCAATCACTTTAGTCGGTTTAGACTCTTGAGGCACAGCCTAGCTGCTCGAGCCCCCCCCCGCCCTCCCCTGTCCCCTTCGAATCCTGTCTCAGAGTGAGCGTATACGGCCAAGTCAAAACACCATCATCATCTGCTGCTGGAGACTCACTTCACCAACAGCTTTCTCATGACATCGCCAAAACTTTCAACAACAAAAACATACAACACCAGGTATTCGCTGGTCGTCACCGACCCAACTACTAATCCGGCCCTCATTGGCTTATCTATGGGAGAGCGGACGGGATCCCGAGCTTTCCAATGGGTATGGTCGTATGTGGCAGTTCTAGGAAGCCAAGTTCTTCATATTCGTAGATCACGGCAATGGGCCATCAATTGTAATCTGGGAACAGAGGGCCTGAAAAGTCCAATGCTGACAGCAGCCTCGCAGCAGGCTTCTGGAAGCAGTTATTGGAACGGACAAGATGTAACTTCGGGGTCACAGCGGCAGAGGATCGGGCTAGCCAAAGCAGAGTGTCATCATCAATGGTTCGATAAACCTTGGACGGGGTGAGCCCTGGATGCATGTGATTTCCGAGCTAATAGAACGGGGGACATTTGAGAAGTTTGAAGGGAAAGATCTTTAGAAGATGAAGAGATGTCCTTGTCCGTGCCGAGCATGCGCCTCTCTGCCTTGCCTTGCCGTGCTGTACATTTGATTGCTGCACAAAAACTGGCGACAGTACCCAAACTGGAGAAGACTGGAAACCGAGGGGAGGGGCCGGACCATGCAAGCAGCAAACCTGGGCAAGAGGGCCGATGCGAGACCGGTGCGGTGCGGTTCGGGTTGCAGGGCATGAAGAACGAGGGGTTAGAAAGAGAATTTTTCCTTGGACGACGTGATGGTTGTCACGCTCGGTCTAAGAGCCTCGGAGTTCGAGGCTGAATAGAACACTGCGAGAACGGGCCAACCGCCAACTGCTTGGGACATGTCGTTACGCGGGGCGGTTCCATTGTGGATATCCGCCGGGAGGGGCCATCGTTCGGAGGACCGACGCGGCGATGCGAGGTCGAAAGCGTGGGATGCCATACCATGGCCACAGGCGACCTAGCAATGATCAGTCACTCAGTCGGAGTTCAGAATATGGGGTTGGTGGGAGAGAGATGAGCTGCAAGGATGCGATCCCCAGAAAAGGTCTCACGTCTCTTTTTTATTCCCTCTTTCTTCTTACGTATCGATGTGCGTCTGGCGAGGCGAAACTGTCCAGTTGTGCAAGGGTCCAAATGTCGACATGCTTGTCGCTGACGAGATACGGCACGAAAGAATGTTTGCGGATCTTATCTAGTTTGTTTGCTTGTCTCTGATCTCTGCGGAGTTGGCCGGGCCTTCCAGCCGCTCCCAACGTCGGCAAGGTGAGGACGGGAGGCTCAGCCACGACAGACGCGAACACCATCACCAATGACACGGAGCCATGGTGATGAGAATGAAGCCTCGAAGTCGTGTGGTGCGATGCGGTGGCTTAGTGGCTGGCCTGTTTGTCACTCTTAGTTCTCCGCTACCCTGGCAAGCCTGGGAAGCTGCTTGCTGCCCTTGCAGTTCTGCAGTCAGACGCATGTGCCTGTGCCTTTTTGTGTTCCCAAAAAGACTTTTCCGTGCCTGTGCCTGTGATCGCCCGTAGCTGCTAGATGAATAGTGTAGGTTGTACTCCGTACGACTAGGCAAGTTCCTGTCGGTGGAAAGCAAATTGGAAATGTCAATATCGGTATGCATGGTCGTTTTGCATGAAGCTAGACTGAACAAGCTTAGTGAGTCAACGCCAGAGATGGTCGAGGTGTTGTTGAAGATGGAGTTATCAAACGATGAATCGTCAACGAGCAGCAGACGCTATTCCTAATTGAGATTTTGGCAAAATCAACTGCTGCTTGCCGAAGTTCTGAACGCACGCCTCGGGGTATACGCAGCGTCTCATCCTCCCGTGCAAGAAGTGACGACGCCCTGGAGAAGTTTGGGAACCTGAAAAGCCAGGTGCGCTATATGCCGCCGAGCGAAAGAATTCTTCTCTGCAGCTGCCGTCGTTGCAGAAAAAAGCCCAAGAGTATCCGCAATCTTTCCGCAACTGGCGGGGTCATGCGATTTGCCTTCCGTGACGGAGTGAGAGGTGAGGGGCAAAGGCGAGCGAGTATTGCCTTGACGTAAGATGCCCTGCCCTACCAGAGCTTTCCTTCCTCGAAAAGAAACCACAGACTACAAGAATTGCGCGACTTTTCCTGAAGCGCCTTGAACCAACGCCTGCCGAATGGGTCTTGCTGTCGTTCGACACTGAGTCGCTCGCAGTTGACGACCGTGTTTCTGAACTTGATTTCCTGCTTCAATGACTAATATCATGAGCGGAATAATGAATGAGCGCTTCAGAGTTGCCGGCTGCGCTCCTCAGATGGCGGGCTTGTGCCGCTGGTTCAACCAATTCGAACCTTGAACATCGTCTGCCTGCCATGGCATGCAGCGTGCTTCTAATTGCCGCGTTGCTGGCTCAAGAAGCGTCTGCGGCCCGGTCCAGTGGATCCTCAATATATGGAACACGAAGCATCTTCGGAGCACTAGAAGCAAAGTACAAGGCTTGCCATGTTATCAAGTACCTAGATCTCTGCATCTCTCCGTGTCTTGCTTGTCTCTTCACATGCTTTACGTCAAATACCTCCGTCCTTGAGACAAGCGACGCCAAGCTACGGAAGGGGTAAACCGCGGGGCTGGAGGGGGGAAAAAGTCTCTCACCACGTTGAGCCGTTTCCATGTCTCAGTGTAAGCGAGCTCAAGCTGTCTTTAGCAAGTTTTGATCGTCTTTCAAACACGTTCTTCGCTTGCCGTACCTAGCTGTTCATCATGCAAGGGCGACGCCGCGACAGTCGGATAGACAGGCATCAAACGCTTCGTTCCGAGATGCCGCCCGTCTTGCTATGGCCAGGTAGCGATCCAGCTGTGAGCCAACGCTGGAAAGAGAAGCAGAACGGAGGACTTTCTTCGTCTGTTTGAAAATTTCATCACTCCGATGGGAAAAAAAAAACGTGTGAGAGTAGAGCAAGGTACAGCTGGGTACTTGTCGCAAGTCGAACTTGCCTCACGAAAGTATCCATCTGGATAGCATCTTCGATGGAGGGGCAGATTGATAAGGTACCTTTTGGCGTTCGGCCCCGCTTGACTGTACATTGACCCCACCAAGCCTTCCGAATGGGCCAAGACGAGAATGTTCAGGTGGGTACGTACTCCGTACCGCTACACTTTGGAGGGGAATCGCCATTCCCATCTTTGGTACTAAGGTACCTACTCCATACCGCTGGTGGTGATAGATTTGCTTCCTTCTCACCACACAAGGCGAGGTACCTACCTGCCCACCCACACAACAGAGCACCGTCCCCCTCCAACTCGATCCATCAATCATCCAGCAACACCGCGAAAGCCTTTCTTCTTGGATGTTTCTTGTCAGTCTGGCATTGTGCTTGTACGACCTCACTGCATTCCGAACGCAGGGTCCGTCGCAACCTTATCTACTTTACCACGCCTACCGGGGTCCTCCATTCATCCATCATGTTGGATATTGATTGTTACTTGAGGCTTCAGCTCAAGTGTCTGCTTCAGCTCAAGTGTCGCAATAACGACAGCTACCTTCGGCGAGCTAGGAAACATGGAAGCCAGCTCATTTAGGCCCAACAGTCCATCCGACTGGCTTCTGAAGATTGCCGGGTGTCTCAATTTCCCTGGCGCCGGATGTCATTGTCGTTGACCTCTCGCCTCGCCTGAGTATGTAGCTAGCTGCTAATTACCTTAGCTTACAGAGAACGTTTGCTACATCTTGTCATGCCGCTGCTAAAACAAACAAGACAATTCTTTGACGCCAAGGCAAACGTGTGCTAGTGCAGACCGAGGTCAAGAGAGATACGCCAAGTTTGCGAATGCGCCGACTCCGAAGTCGAGGCAGAAAGAGGAAGGAAGGGTCGTTGGCGCACCGCCAGATAAGCATGATAAGGCAACGATACCTTGGTACCTTACCTTGTCCCCAAGGGTCCTCGCTTCCAATCTTAATTGTTCGGAATACGGCAACACCATCACATTATCCAGTCGAGGACACTACAGAGTAGATGACCCATTATGGAAGACTTATACAGGCAGATCAGCACATAGACCACTCGAAGCAAGACTGAGTACATGTGCTCATTCGGAGGGAAATTATTCGGAACCTTGGATCGGGCTGGGCATTGCGCCGAACTGGCTGCGCGCGCAGGCCGCACACTACCTCTTCCCCAACCCAAGCCACCGGTTGTCACGCAAGTTGCACACTGCGAGTCTACCCCGCCACCGCCGGTGTTCGTTCCTGGGCTCTCTCTCGTCGGGGTTTTCGGGTGTCTCGTTACTGTTACTGTCCAAGGAAGGCCATGTAGATTAGGAGAGTGAGGTGGTCTTTCCTGTCCAAGGTAGAGGCGCCGGACAGCGGACAGCTTTGCTTGGTCTGGGATGTTTCTACTCGTTGAAGCGCGTCCAGTCCCATCGCACAAGTAATCGGATGTACATCCCCTCTATGGACCATGGAACATGGACCTCTGGTGTATGACTATGATCCCACCCATCAACGGATACCTAGCTCGTTTTCGCCCTTGGTCAATGGTCTGGCTGTATGGTGTGTTGCGACGTCAGTGGGGATTTAATATTAAATCACTCCCCCGTACCTTTTTTTTTTTTTTTT
>JFFI01001946.1:0-35452 GCA_001563125.1 Colletotrichum salicis
CCCCCCCCCCCCCCCCCCCCCATGGCTTAGGGCTTCGTCTTGTGCTCCTCCGTCGAATCCTTCTCCTTGAGGTCCTTCTCCTCCCTCCGCGTCAAAATCTCGTCAATGACGCCCATGCTCTTGGCCTCCTCCGCCGACAAGTAGTTGTCGCGCTCCATCAGGTCGTGGATCTCCTCCAAGCTGTACTTGTCGCGCCCAAACGACTTGTTGATGTGTCGCTTCATGATCTCGTTGATCTGCTTTCGGATGCGCTGGATCTGGTTCGCGTAGATGAGGATATCCGAAGCCTGGCCCTGCGTCCCGCCCAGGGGCTGGTGGATCATAACGGAGCTGTGAGGCAAGGCGTATCTCTTGCCAGCCTCACCTCCCGTCAGTAGCAGCGCTGCCATGGAGGAGGCGGCGCCGAGGCAGACTGTTGATACGGGTGACTTGATGTATGTCATTGTGTCGTAGATGGCCAGTCCTTTGGATCTCGGTCAGTACCATGTCTCTCGTGTTGCGCCCTCTGACTGCAAATTAAGTTTGCTCGCGAACCTGATGATACTGAGCCTCCTGGTGAGTTGATGTACATCGTTATCGCCTTGTCGGGGCTGTCAGACTCGAGCCACAGGAGCTGTGCTACTATCGATGCGGAAACGGTATCGTCAATGGCGCCATTGAGGCAGACAATGCGTTCCTATATGTGTCAGCTTGATACGCGCGACAACTCGAAGTGTCTATGGGATCGTACCTGAAGCAGCTTGGAAAAGATGTCGTCTACCTGCGTGGTCAGCGAGGGGAAACGCCCAATTGCAGAAGCAGTTGCGGTGCACTAACATGTCCTCCATCCGCTCGACTGATCAATTAGCTATCGCGACCTAGATATGTTCAAAGTGTCATGGGTGGACGAACCGAAACCTCGGTGATGTAGGGCAGAGGGATGTTTCCAACGGGCGGGCTGCCGCCTCCTGCGACGGGGGGGAAACCGAAGCCAGGCAAGTTTGAAAAGGCCCTGACGTGCTGCCGCCGCGGGACGGCCCTCAGGGCTCGGAATAGTGTCCTTTGACAATTCATGGTTGCGGGCGCGATGTCAAGGTCGCTTGCGTGGTGTTGCAGTGTCAAAGATGCAGAACGAATGCGAAAAGCGGCAATCAACGGCAGTGTGACGTCCGCTGGGAAAGCTGCTTGGCGCCGCACACCCCAAAAACGCCCCCTGCGCCCTCCCGAGCTCCGAGCTCCCCCACGCGTCCTCGTCTAAAAATTGCCCCGAGGCGCGTAAAGCTCTTTTTCGTCTGCGCCGTGTTCCTGAGCTGGGCCACCACCCCGGGGATCCGTTCCCGAATCCTGAAAACCCCCGGGCTATTTTCCAACGTCTGTTATAGTACGTGCCTATTACCGCCAGCAAGATCTCTTCCTTTTCGAGTCGACCGAGACCATTCGCGGCCACACTGGCGACAGTTTGCGACTACTGCTTCCTCCTCCGGGGGTCTACCCCTCGATCGCGATGAGGCCATTCCCAGGCATTCGACGAGTGCCCCAAATTTCACATAGAAAATATGGCTCAAACCCCCCGACCAAAGCGTGGCTCGAACTCCTGTCCGGGGCGTCAATAAGGGAGACAGAATCCAAGGCAGCGAAAAGGAATCGGCTGATGTTAAGAAAAAAGACAAATGCAAATGCGCCAAAGCGCAAGGCAGAAGAAAGACAGGCGCAATTCACCAGGAGAATACAAGAGGTCATAGGCCACGACGATATTGCCAAAGATGTACGAATCGACAAGGAGAACAAGAAGGTCCGCACCTCGGCCGGCGACCTGCCCATCTCGCCCGTCATGGACCCCGTGTGGATGGACGTACGCACGAGGTACAGGACGCCCAAGCCCAGGCCCAAATCGACACACCGGCCTCCTCCCTCGTCATCATCGGGGAGAGCGCCGAAGAAGCACAAGTACGTAATTAAAATGGGGTGGGATAAGAAGAAGCAGGATAATACAAAGTACATTATCGTGAACAAGAAGCCCAATGGAGGCAGGTTCCGCGTCAAGGTGCAACAGAATCCGTACGGTCAGTAGCGTGCCACTCATCCATTTGCATGAGGATTTTGAGGAACGGAAATGCTGATACGACTGGCTCCCTGTAGTTCATGCCCTTGCCTCGCCTATCCGATTCTGTCCCGTCACGGGGGCATCTCTGCCCAAATACTTTCTTCAGAACTTCAAGGTCGTTACGAACCCAGACACCAAGGGTCACTGGTTCATGCCGGGCGACATTGAAGTATCGTGGACACATAAACAGGCCATGGAAGATGTATGCGGAGAGCTCGACGATGTGGAGGATGGGTCAAGGGAACACGGCGAAGAGAAGCCCAAAGAGCTCGACGGCGTGGAGGACGAACTCAAGAAAGCTTTCAGAGAGGTTGGCGAGGCCAAGAAGTCTGACGATGCGGAGGATACGTTCGAAGAGCGTTTCGAAAAGACGGCCGGACCCACGAAACCTGAAGAGGAGGTAGCCGAACCCAAAGAGCAAAGCGAAGAGGAGCCTCAAAATCTCAGCATCACAGAAGAAAACTTTGAGAAACATTCCGAAAAAGCAATCGGATCCGAGAAGCACGACACAAAGGAAAAGAGCCGCTCTACAGCGATATCAAAAAGAAGACCATCCAGAACAGAACCCCTCGAGGATCACCTCGCAAGGCAAAAAGAAACAGACCAACTACTCATCGAATCCCCTTCCGCCTACGTGGTCCTCAGGAAACCCATCATCGACTCCATGGCAGGAAAACGCGGCAAGACGCCCTTTGGAGATGGGTGGAGGACGCTCCTGGGCCGGAACCAAAAGGTCATGAACTCGGACATTCCCAAGCGTCTGGTGTGGCGCGAGGACATGGGTGACTTTGTTCTCGACAACCTGCGCAAGAATATCATGAAGAACATCGCTTACTCCGTCGAGATGGACAACCAGAAGAGGTCGTACATTGAGCCCCTCGAGAGGTGGGAAGATGTTCACGAGTCGGAGAAGCGGGGCTGTTTGCTGTGGTATGACAAGGCAAAGGTCCCCACGGAAGAGAGTCGGTGGGATGAAGGGATGAAGGAAGGACAGATCAAGCCATTTGCGACCTACGACATCCCGGACGCAAAGTACGAAAAGAGCCTGCCTATTTACGATATCGGGCGGCTCATGGGGCCACAGTACCTCGCCAAGCTGATGAAAATGCCCCTGTTCCGCAAAAAGTCGCTCTTCGTCGTCAAGAAGAAGCCGTCGACCCCGCTACAGCTCTACCTGTGGAAGCTGCAGGCGTACATGGCCGAGTATCCCTCCGCAGAGAAGGTCGCCGAGCAGAGTGCGGAGAAGCGAAGGCTCGACAGGAAGAGGAGGGAGGAGGAGCGTCAGGAGGAGCTCGTCCAGGAGCAGTTCAGGCTAGAGGAGGAGGCGAGGCAGGGATACATGCAGGCCAAGGCCGAGCGGGCGAGGATCATTCAGGAGAGAATCGAGCAGGAGATGCGCGGGGACGACGAGCCCAAGGACAAGGCACCCGAAGCGGAGGTAGAGCGCGAAGCCGGGTTTGCGACCAGCAGCACAGCTAAGCCACTAGGTTCGGCTGCGGCCATGAGCAGAGATGCCTTCGCCACCCAATTCATATCGACAGCACGAGTATCAGCACCCAATGCTTGGGGCAGCGCCGTCATCAAACCCATAGGTACGCCCAGGATCGACAGGAAGGCTCAAGTCCCCAAACGGCCCACGATGAAAGCCAGAGCCGAGTTTACACCGAAGCGCTCAGCCAAAGCTCCCGCCGCGCCCATGACCGCAGCCGACTTCACCGCCCAGCTCATGGCGACACCTCCAGTCGGTTCTGGATCTGACTCTTGGGACAGTTCCGCCGTCAACCCCATAGCTCCCGTCAATGCCATCAACAAGACCGATTTGGTTTCGCCCCCTTCGACCAAGGCTGAATGCGAAGCTACGCTTGAACGTGCCAGCACCACAGCTGAGACTACGTCCAATGCCGATGCTAAAGGAACAGCGGAACCCAAAGCAGGAGCCACAGAGCCAAAGGTGAAGCCACTCAAGCCAGTCAAGCCACGCTGGTAGACCTGTGCCGTTTTATTTCCATCCAAGCAAGTACTTACCAATGAGGGTTTTCTTGGATACTTACAGAACGAAGGAGCGGATGGTCACATCAGGGTAAATGTACAGTGAAGGAGCGAAGGGGGTGGCTACATCGTCCCCATGTAAGAAGGTGCGATGAGAGTTGAAGAATTTGAAATGGAGCCATATGCCCATGAAGGGAGACGCTTCGTTGACGTCTCGAAGTGTAGGAAATACCCCAATCAGCAATCTAATCAAACACATTCATCATTCAGGTGACAAGAAGGTGGTACTCAGGGGTCTTTCCGTGTGTTCCTTGAATTGAGTGAATTTGGGGATGGCCCAAGATCTAATCAACCAAACATAAGAGCAATCCTCTTAGCTGCTAGATTCAAACACTACCAGGCTTGGACTCTTTCCCACTCATCTACATGCCCCAGGTGGAAAGTCACTGCTCAACAAAAAACATTTCCTCTAGGGAAAGATTTCCTCCCGGTATCATCCCAAGGAATCCAACAGCAAAGGGAGGAGCTACTTCCCTGACCCTCCTGCCTTAACTTCGATCCATCTGTTCTTGCCTTCCCATCTATGTTTGGTGAGGCCCTCCTGAACGCCTCGTTCCTCTCTGTCTCACAACCCACCCGTCTCGACCCTATTTAAACCTCTCTTCTGCCTCTCACAGCTTCAACTTTACATCTCCAATCTCTCACTCTTCCACAACTTCAACACTTCCACACATCAACGGATTGCACTGCTACCAAAGTTCATTGCTTCTTACCTTCATTGCATCTAGCCTTCACTACTTTTGATCTTCACTTCTTCTAACCTCCTTTACCTCTCTTACCTACAACCCTCTTGTCTTCAAACCTTCATTACACCCGACGTTCCACATTCTTCACAATTTCAAACACAAACATCATCAGGGCCACTTCCCAAGACCATCGCTCACTTTCTTTGCCCACAGTTCTCACTTAAACTTTCAAATCACTCCTGACACCAACTTCCTTACCTCCAGCATTTCACTGCAAGACCATTAGATATCTCACTTGAGCCAAAATGGCCAATGTGTCCAAGCTAATGGGGGTCCCTCACGGATCAATTCTCACCAACATTGGTGACCGAGTCAGGGCGAAGGAAAAGGCCCGCGAGTTCGGCCTTGATGTGCTTCAAGACATACCCAAACTTCTCCAACCTATCTCCAACCCCAGTCACAAGCAAGATGTCAAAGATTGGGAGACTAATCTTCGTGAGTCTTGTTTTCATCGTCTTTCCGTCTTTCCGTCTTTCCGGGGGCTTGCTAACTTTCTCTCCAGAGAATCTGAGGCGTACATCTCAGTCTCGAGAAATCCTCGTCGGCGTCCAAGGCGAAACAGGACTGGGGAAAAGCTCCCTTCTCAATGAGCTTCTCCGAAGCGATATCGTTCCGACGTCACAAGTGGAAGCTTGCACGGCAGCTGTTTGCATCTACCGGTACAACCACGAAGTCGGAGGCAACAAGCGCTACAGGGCCAAGATCACGTTTAAGAGTTGGGCCACTGTCGAAGCTGAGCTAGACGGTATCAAGGAAGAGCTTGCTGACCCAGATAACCAACATGAAGCTCAAGATGACGACGATGCAGACCAAGACGGAGGTTGTACCTACTACAACAAACGGAATATCGACATTGTTCGCGCTTGGTCGGGTCTGAAGGAGGAAGATGTCCGAAATCTTTCATCGATTCAGATCATGGAAAAAGGGAACTTCAACAAAATTCGCGGTCGGGGAGCTCGGATAACCAGCGATGAGAAGACTTGCGAGAAAACCATTTCAGCCCCCAATGCGAATCAGTTTAAGAATATTCTGAGGCCTTTCGCGGAGAGCGTGGAGCTGAACTCACACAGAACTCAGTATTGGCCATTGGTCGAGCAGGTCGAGGTGTATCTGAAGGCCCCCATTCTCCGTCATGGCATCAAACTCGTTGATCTCCCCGGCACTCAAGATGCTCTATCTTTCCGGGCAGAGATTGCCGAGACATTCCAAGACCGATTAGCGAAACAGATTATCGTTTCTCCGGCATCCCGAGCTGGAGACAATAAAGCAGCCGTAGACCTCATCTTCACGGAGAACGACCTAATGAAATTTCATTTAGACAACAAGTTCAAAGCAGACTCTCTCTGCGTAGTCATCACCAAGATCGATGACATCCAAACCGCGAATGCTGCCAATGAGTTTCCGACTGAAGAGATTATAGAGCTGCAGCATCGTCTGAGAGGTCCACCGCAAGAAGAGTCTGAAGATGAGGAGTGCGGTTCTGAGGCAGAAGACTACACGCGAGTATCTGTGAAGAAAAAAGGTGGCACCAAAAAACGCACATCCATCCCTGGTACTTCAAGAGATGCCAAGAGACAAAAAGTTGACTCGCATGAAGACGACGAGTCCGTGACGACACGGCTAGTTGAGGCGCAGTTGGAAGAGGAACAGGCAACGAAAGAGGGCGAATCTCACTTAAGGTATCTCTGCATTCAGGAACGGAACTTCAAAATGGTACAGAACGTTGTCGAAAGTCTGCTGAAAGCAGCAAAGAACCACTCAACGTCCAAGGCAATTGCCTCATCAATCCCTGCGGTCTTCCCGATCAGCAGTCATGCATATCACGAGATGAGGACCGGTAAGCATACGAAAGGTTTTCCAACCGTGGAGTCGACCGGTATCCCAGCTTTGGGTAATTGGCTTACCGATACGTCTCTTCCCATCAGGGAAGCATGGGTTGACAGCGACCTGCATCATATTCAGGTGCTTTTCGACGCGGTTCATGGATGGACGCAGGATGACTTTAATACCTTGCCAATTCTCACCACAGATGAGAAGAAGAAAGTTCGACAAGCAGTCCGTGATGTTGGTGATGATTTAAAGGTAGGTTGAATTCTGTCACAAGAGTGGAACGACAATGCTGATCTGTCATAGCAAATCACAAATAAGCTGAGGGGCAAGATCCAACGCCATTTGATCACCATGAAGCCATTGCGACAGAAGAATCTCATGAAATCAGCCTACATCAAGCTTGGCGAGAACGGGGAAGACCAGGTAGAGAGGTCGTTTAACAACCTCAAACATGCCGTCAAGGCATGGGAGAGAAAGAACCCGAGAGGTCATGCGTCTTCTGCAGGCAAACATGAGAAGCTGCACTGGGGTACCTACAAGGCTTCGATCAGGAGACACGGAGGTCTTTATAGAACTGTTCCGAAAAAGGGCGCAGCTCGACGCACCTTCAACTGGATGGCTGATGTGTAAGTCCCACTCACAACGTCCCTAACTTCCGTCGAGAGCTAACTTGGGAACAGGCATACATCCTTCTGGAGAGGGCATCATGAGAAGTGGCAAACTGCCTTCTCGCGCAAATTTCCCACACTAAAAGACAAGGTCAGGGGCACCGTACACCTCGCGTTCGAAAAATGGATCGGACTTCTTCTAGGCGACGAGGAGCTTCCGGTCTCATTCCGGGACATGGTGAGGAAGAACTCTTACAAAATGGAAAACGTCTTCCTGTTCTTCACAGACAAGATTTTGGCCAGCATGGATGCCCTTCGCCTCAAGGCTTTGAGAATGTCAAAGGTTGACGTTCTGAGCAAGCTGGCCCAGGAGATGAAGCCGGGTTTCGAGGCCGCGCTCAGTAAGAGGGGTGAGTCTTGTTGTCCAATGAGCCTCGCGGAGAAAATCAGACACTGACTTTCCAGCAGGCAAGGGAATCATGAAGAGGCAGTCAGCAGAGATATCCGAGCACGTGCAGAGCGTAGGTTTCGCCATGTTCGAAAAGGCCCGCGATGACCTCGAGGTGAAACTCAGAGACGAGGTACACCAGGTGATTCTCGCCACCAAGCGTTACTGGCAAGAGCCCAAGGACGGCTGTGGCACGATGATGCACAAGGAGTTCAAGCGCATCTCGACCCGTCTCTGCGCTAATAGAAGCAAGAAGAACGATGACGCCAATGAGATCAACGAGGAGACAGAGAAGAAGCTCGTTGAACTCATTGGTGTCTGGCGGAAGGAGTGGGAGAAAGTTCAAGCTCGTCTTCCTCAGGCTGCGCCCTTGATCGCTTTTGATGATCACGATGATGACGATGACACTAGTAACGAGTTTGCCAAGGAGGATGAGCTTGCCGAGGCGACGGCGCGCGGTGAGATCGTTTTCAAAAAGGAGCCTAGTGAGGGCAATGAGTAACTGGGAAGAGGAGCATTGGGAGGAGAGGCTTTCACAAAAGACAAAGTTTGCTCTGGTTTTCGGGTTCTATCTCTTGGGTTCATTTTGCTTTGATTTATTTTCATATTCCCGAGATAGCAGGGGCAAGTTTGGAGGGGTCTCTTATTCGGAGGCCAAAGTCGCTCATCAGTTTCTTGCTCCCCCTTTCCTACGACATAGTTCTCGTTTACATTGGACTTTAGACAGTCACAGATTTCCTCCGATCGAGGCAGCGTTACAATTCACCATTGGCAGAGACAGTTCTCAGCTTACGACAGTCCCTGACCTTCTGCGTGTTTGGGTAAGTTGAGCCATGATGAGGACTGGGCTCTCCGGTCACTTACATCCAATCCCCGTCTAAAGCTGTAGCTAGTCCTACCCGATTGTCCTTATGGTTGAAATACTTGAACATCCCAAAGATTCCGGAATCTTTCAAGTAAACCAGGGGAAGCTTCATGTCAACGCCCTTCTACCTCCTACCGCAGTCCCCGCGTTCTACAACCTCTCGAAGGCAACGCCAAACCCTCACAAGCACATCCCAAAGCAAACAGCGAAAGACACAGAAAAGACCTGGAGGCTGTCGACCACAATACCACAACTTTCCAAACTTCATCGTTCCCAAGTCTCTGGCCCCACTACCGACCCCATCTCTGCTCATCTTCCCGCCCCGCACCTCAAAATCCTCACGAAAACCCTCATCCTCCACAACGGACCCCACGCATAATATAACAAGAGTCCTCTCTCACGGTCTCATTCCCAACCAGGGTTGCTCAAGCATTTCGGTCATCCGGCGTCGATGGTTTAGTGGTAAAATTCTCCGTTGCCATCCAGCAGCGTCGGGGAGCCGGGGGTTCGATTCCCCCTCGACGCAATCTTTTGCTTTTTTCTTTCTTTCTAGAGGTTGTGGCTACTATTACGCGAGAGAGGGACCGTAGCTGTTGATGTAAGTACTGAATAAACCTTTTTTAGTCCATTTCGAGCAGTTCAGACGTGGTGATGAGGTCGCAAATCACATCCTGAGAGGCATGTTGCAAGTTCAGATAAGTAGGGAGTTGGTCTGCTGAGGGGTTCTTGATTCTGGTTCCGGAGGCTCTGTGGCACCAGCTGCTGAACACAACTCAAGAAACGCTTGTGACTTGCATCCGAATGGTTCAAAGCCCGCCTCGGCATTAAGAGAGGCGGAAGACCGTAGGCGATGATGTGCTTTTTTGCGCGAGACGCCGCGAGTTTGATGCGGCAAGTAACCTCCAGAGAAGACTGGGAATGCGATCAGTATAGAGACACACACCGGCCCAACATATTACCTCCTCAGATCAAAATCTGTCTCGTGGTTGAAGAGATTGGAGTGAAGTCGTCACACAGATTCAGTAGAACGCGCATTCGTCCATCAGTGGCACTAGAGTTGACCAAAGCTGAGCGAAGTAGGAAAAACGGGAAAGGCTGACTGACTATGGCCAATAGACCGTGAAAGAGTGCGACGTCAGATGCAAACACCATACTCGCTCTTCGAATAGAGAACAACTGGGGCCTCAGATTGGAGCGAAGAGCAAATACGAAGCCCAGCGCTAGACTCTTCGTCGAGTGCGACTTACATCGCACTTCTGGCGCAAAAAACACATTGTGGACGTGGACAATCTTGGCAGTCAAGTCGACAACTCGAAATGACATGCAACCCAACACCAGCCCAGCGCATCCAAAACTTCCTAAGATGCTACAGCACGCACAGCAATCAAAAGACTCGCCCTCATCTCTTCGTCGATGCTCAGACAAGGCATCAAGAACTCTCTGGCCCAGCATCTACTAAACCTCTAAACCGCCCCCCGAGCGTCACGCGCAACCCGTCTTAAACTCACAGACGTAACCAACAACGAAGATCGCCCAGAAGCCAAACCACGCCCATGGGTCCCCCTTACGCGAGGCTGTACCTATCTCAAGCCCTCCCGCCGATCTCACAACCCAACTTAAAATCGAGCCCAACCCAGTTCCCTCTCAGCCCTAGCAGACGCCAAGCTCACCACAAGATTCAGCCTCAAGCTCCCTGCCGTCCCTCATCCCCCACACCCGCCCAATGATGGCTCCTTCAATGAGACCAACTCACGAGCCGCGCCCGCTAACACCAGAAAGATCCGAGAGAAATACCTGCTAGCCGTCCCCCGATCCAACGAACGCTCACGCGATCAGAGAGGGACGGAAGACAAGTAGTCAAAGAGACGGTGCTGACATGGTAAGCTGGGGGCTGCCAGTCAACTCCCAGTGCCACCAACCCGGCGACGCGAATTACCAAGAGGAGATCACGCAGACACCGCTCGGTAGCCTCACATGAAGTACCAAACACTTGCGCTCCTCCCCACCAGCTCCGATGGCATTATCAGGACTCGCTCGGGAGCCTTATCCAGGAAACTCAAGTTCCCCGCCGGACCGAAACGAGGAAACTATCATTGAGAAGTACCCGTACCTTAAATAATCCCCCGTCTATACTCTCCTCGTGGCCTCCAAAAGATAAGCCCACGACTACCGCGTGACGGACGTAGACTTATCGAATCGGCAAAAAAGGGCAGAAAAAGCATGGCTCACTCGGTTCAACGATATCGTATCCGTACAAGGAAGGGAAACCATCAACACTAAATCATAAATGAGACGATTGAAAAGCTTCAAATCAAAGCACCGACCGCCCCGCGACCTCCATTCATCAAGTCACCAAAGTTACCAGAAAGCTCGTCATCCCACGCTCATCTAACGCCAACCCGTCCACACGGTCGGTATCCGTAAACTTCGAGAGGGTGATGAAATGAAATGAAATACGCACTATCCGCCAACGGGATGGCCCCTGTATCTCTTCAGCACGGTATCCGCAGTCTTGGCTCCAAAATCAAGCAATTCATGCCCGTATTCCAAACGTAAAATCAAGCCTCTTCAACTGGGAACAACGGTCACCCTTATTTACCTACGGATACACACTCAGGTAGGTACTCCGTACTGACAGGTGCGAATCGGTATGGCCCGTGGGTTATCCGTCCGTCTGGCAGACTGGCAGGCAAGCAAACATGGGACACACCTCTCTCTCATCCTCGGAGATCGGAGAAAACAACAAACAAACTGCTTAATCGCGGCAGATCCAACAAAGAAAAGACTACGAATATAACTGCGGAGAAACAAGGAAACACCTTAAAACGCCTATAGACAAACAAAACAACAGACACGAAAAAGGCAAGAAAACATGCGAAAAGTACATGTCAACTTCGCGGCAATCGCTCCAAAACCCGAATCGCATACCTGCAGCAAACCCCCCTGGTCGGGATCTGGGGCCGGCCGGCGGTCTCCTTCGTCGCTTGCTCGCTCTTTTCTCCCCTCCATGCGGATACTATTACCATTCTGCGGATCCGGATACACCAGAACTCTCGCACACACACTGTCAGATTTGAACAGGTCTAATTTCCATTATTTGTTTGTTTAGTGGAGGCTATCTACCCAAATCTAGACCCCCTCCCTCCTCTCGTCCCAGCCCTCGACACGGAGAAGCAGTGGTGGTGTGGGTTCGAGCATCGGCCCTGGAGGCTCCCCTGTTCTGGGCTCTATTGTTATGCAGATGCTGACAGCTGGAGAGAGATCCGTTCAGGGCAGGGGGTTATTAAACAGAGGAAGAAAACATTGGACGGAAATCCCGGCTTGGCAAAGAAACAACGGAAAAAAGCCATCATGTCTCCGCAGCAATGCAGTACCGCAGTACCGGCAATGTCGGTCTTCATGTTCACTTCGCCGACAGCTATCATGACTCTCGTGAAAGGCTGACCGGCAACAGCTTGCCTAGTATTCCAGCCAAACCTCAAAAATACGCGGCACCATCGTTCCGAGTCAAAGTGGCTCCGATACGGGACAAACGGTGCCGGAAACCCATCAGTCTCCCGACCGAACCGGCTATTCAGTCTTTCGCAGCCCGCCGTCCGGAGCATACCGAAACCGACCTGACAGCCAAGCGGCCAAGAGCCAGGCGAAAGACGCACCTCTTGCTGGGCATGCGACTCTCGATTCAGGTTCGACAGGAACACCACTCCACCACTCAACTCCATCCATCTGTAAAGCCCATGGCCGGGCTTCCTGCATGCAGCTGCATGTCCTCCGGGTGTGGGAACTCTCCTACAGCTGAATGATGGGAATCCGCAAATGGGCGAAAGTGGGAATTCTCTTATCGCGTCATGCCCGCCTGCCCCAGGGCTTCGGAAACGCTCCCCCTCCTCGTCGAACTCGGTTCCGTACCCGTGCCTGAAAGTCGTGTAGATCAGCCCGTCCAGGGCACTCGGTTCGGTTGGTTGGTTTCTCATCCCTTCCGTTTCGGTTTGGCGCGCCGCTCATCTCTCCACACTTGCTCCGTCCCTTCATCTCACCTCAATCACGTCCATCAACACCCGCTACCAAACACCTCCGGGTCATCCTATCCGGGGGAATCATCATCAAATCGTTCGTCGCCTTTCTCGGGGGAATTTCCATCGTGATTTTGAAATCGTTTCATCTTTCTTCTTTCCATTCGTCGCTGGACTACTAATCTCCGCCTCTTCTCGCGTCTCATTGGTATCGGGTTCATCCTCTGCGCCTTTCCTCCGTGCGTCAAATGCTATTGTACAATTGTGTCATTCCGTAAAAACGTCTGCTCGCTGTGTGTTGGAATTGGAAAGCCCCTCCCAGACGCCGGCCAAGACATATTATCCATGGCGTTATGCCCTGACCCAAATACTCCGAATAATTATCCAAAAATCCCTGCTCTGTGTTTGGCCTTTGAGGTATCATTGATCCCAATCCTGACAACCCGGGGTAATCGCCTTCGTTTGCCTGCCCGAAGGTGCATTGTTTTTCTGCGGCCGTCGCATCGTAGCGTCCTCTTCTCGAATCAGTAAATAAGAAAATATTAAAGAAAAGTAAGGAATGCCACTTGTCCGTGACTCGTCTGATGGCGGAAGCGGTCTCTACCATCCAGGTCGATACCACATTACGACCATGGTGATGAGTATCGCCAAAGAAGTTGACAAGTCGATCAAAGTCTCTGCCACGCAATACTTTCCCCGCTCGATTAGATGAGCGAGAACTTGGATTGGGGCATGTGGCCCAAGGCCGCTGCCAAGGCCGAATGCGAGTCGGGGGCATGCTCGGTGTAATGCATGTCCTCCTCGAAATAGGGCAGCACTTTGATGCCGCAGTGTTGCTGGAAGAATTGAGTCCCAATGTCGTATCGCTCCCTGCATCGTCTCTCCCACGGGTCGATCTTGAGGGGGCTGTGGAAACAAAAGGTGTTGTGCTCTGCGCCCCGCACCGGAAAGACGAGACCGCCCTCCTTCATCGCAGTCCATAATTCCAGAGCTTCCAGTCTCGTGTTGTCGGCGTTAGGCCAGGCGGCTTGCATCAGCTGAACGACAACGTATCGCAAGGCCAAATCCTCTGCACTGCCCTGTCCGTGGCGACCTGCTATCTGCCTCCGTAGCGGTTGGAGTTCGGAGAGCAGTTTCTCTAGTCTCTCGGGGTTGGCGTGGTTGTAAAAGATGGCCAAGTCGATCCACGTCCTGGCTACGTAAGGGTGGCGCCGTCCGTAGATGGCTTCGAGTTCCTCGGCGATGGTGGGAATACAGCCCCAGACAAGCTCCGATAGTGTGATCGGTCCATGCTTTTGTTGCACTTCGTATAGTGTAGAGAACGTCTGTCGCAGGGGATGCGAGCGCTCAAAGTTTGTCGAAGAATATGCCGCCAAATATTTGCAAAGGGCAGTCATCATGCCCGCGTCGCGATGCACCATTCCCAGCAAAAGTTCCTTGATGCCTTGTGGTGATAGTTGTTTGAGATCCATCTCCAATCGTTTGAATGCCTTCATTAGTTGATGACCACCCGCGTCGTGTTCGCCCATTTCGAACTTCTTATTCGCATCAGCAAACATGTCGCTTGACCCGGCACCCCAAAGCATAACCGATGTCCATCCGACCTGCTTGTCAATTTCGACCTCGAACTGGCGGCAGTGCAAAAATGCTTTCCGCATATTCCCAACAATCGTCTCCTGCGCTCGGAGCAGGTCTGGTGATCGCAGATAGCCCGGAGCGGGCGGCGGTGTCGGGGTACGACATCGCACATATGACGGGAGCTGAGCTGGCGTTTCAAAATCGACAAGATCGTACTCCGTCACTCCTTTCCTCTTGAGATACGTGCCCAGATTGACGACCCTGCCGTTACGAACGAATTCGGACACTTTGCCCTCGGCATCGCGTTGAAACTTCATAGAAAGCAGTCTCTTCACTTCGTCCTCGGTGTTGTTCTTCACAAACCCCCACTGGGAGAATCTGGTCTTGTACATCTTCGGCCTACGACAGTGAGATGGGATGAGCGGGTGTTGATCTAGAACACAAACTTACGTTGCTTGGAAGCCATACTGGTCCCCCATGATCTGCATGACCTCTTTCAGCGGGCGACGCTCTTCCAGATACAGATGCTTGATGGTCCCCTTGAAAGACCCCCATGCCTCAGCAGGAACCTGCTCCCGCGATGGCCGACTACCGGTTGCAGGCTTTGGCGTGGGGGCGATACTGGGTGCTCGAGCATGGCCCTGTAAGATGATTAGATGGAACACTTCGCCAAAATTAGAAGACAACATACAGGGAATGATGTAGTAGGCGGAGGGCCGAAAGGCGTTTGCATCCCACCCGGAGTGCCGGGAATAAGGCTCGGGGCCGGTGTGGGCGCTGGGCTGAATGTCGACGTCGCTGGGCTGAAGGGCGTGGGAGCAGGACTAAAGGCAGTAGGTGGCGGGCTGAAGGCGTTGGCATTTGGGGCTGGGCTGAAGGTATTCGTGGTTGATAGAGAGCTGAAGGCGTTTACAGGGGAGCTTAGAGCGTTGGCACCTCCGAAGGTTGTTGCCGACTGACTGAAGGCACTAGGTTGGGATGCGAAAGGTTTGGACACTGCGCTGAATGTGTTTGGTTGAGGACTGAAGTTGCTTGTTTGGGTTGCGAAGTGCTTAGTCGTCGTATTGTTGAAGTCATTTGTCGTCGGAAAGTTAAAGGCATTAGCTTGCGACTGAAACCCCTTGTTCGTGGTGTTGTTGAAGTCATTGGTCGTCGGGAAGTTAAAGGCGTTGGCTTGTGACTGAAACCCCTTGTTCGACGTGTTGAGGAAAGGATCTAACTGACTGAAGTCGGCAGTTTGTTGCGGTTGTTGGTGCTGTGGCTGCTGCTGGTGTTGGTGTTGTTGGTGCTGTTGTGGTTGTGGTTGATACTGCTGAGGCTGATGATGTACTTGAGGAGGAGGCGCGGGGTTCGAGGGACCAGCAGCAGTAGCCATACGACTGTTTCCATCTCCAAATCGTGAATCCGGTGTGAACATGGGAATGTTAGACGGTGCGCGATCCAACACTGGCTTCGTATGTCTGGGCACTGGGGGACGATATGATTCCGGAGCACGGAAGAAATTGGGCGTGGCCGGGCTGTGAGCGACTGGACTTGTGATTCTACTCATTCCTGAAGAGCTCATATTCGCTGTGCTGCCGTGCATGCTGCCAAAATGTGCCGACGAAGGGCTCGCTATTGACGGGCTTGCAACTGAACTGGCCGGACTCATGATCCTGTTACTGCTTGGTGGTGCTGCGCGAATCCCCTCAAACCGCGCAATCAGATTGGACACTCCGGCGGGGGGACTGAATTCATCGAGTTCCATTCCTTCGTCTTGCTGTGGCGCGTTGTTCATCGAAGACCCAACGTCGAAACGTGCATGCTGCTGCGCGGCTGGTGAAGTCCAGTCCATGGATGAGTCGAAGTCCCTCCGGACGGAATCTTGTTGCGGCGGCTGACATGTCGAGGGGCCGCCAAAGTTGAGCGGAACACCAAACCTAGAGTATGGTTGACCGGATGTATTGAGAGCGAGTCGGCCATGTTGACTGCCTCCATATTCTGATCCAGAGGGAACACCGCGGGGTGGTTTGTCCCCAGAATGATTGAACATCTCGGCCGCGTCCCGCGTCCCCCGTGGAGCAGAGGTTCGGACCGCTGGCTAGAAAGATGTCAAGACTCGGGACGAGTCAAAGCTCCTCGGTAGGACAGGTGCCTCGTGTCGTCGTCGAATGCGATTCATCCAAGAAGCCCAGCACGCTGCCCTGGTGGCAAGCATCAATTGCCCGTCAAATGGAGGGGGTGCCACTGGGCCTTCAAATGAAAGACGAGAGCGTGGGAGGAGACCAGACAAAAGTGCCCATGATCGTCGCCACATAAAAGAGAAGGTCTCGGTCACTCTAGCTGCCAAGTTAAAAATAGAGCGGCAGAGGAGAAAGCGTCATGGTCCAGTATGGGTAACGAGAGGGTTCGAAAAGATTAAAGACTGACTGAAAGGCCCCCCGACAGTTGACACAGGTCGAGGTCAGGACGGGTCAGGAACAGACAGATCGGATTAGGATAGGACGGGAAGCCAGAGCTGGAACTGAACGGGCGGAACGACAAGCAGTGTTGTCTTGTGCAGCAGCGAGAGATATGGGGGTGGATGGGGGAACAATGGATGGGGGAGCCGTTGCTCCAGGCCAGTTCGTCCTTTCAATTTGGGCTGGTAAAGTGAGTGGTAGGGCTCTCCCGCTTCCTCTCTTCCTCTCTCAGTCTCTCTCTCTTTTCCTTCGCGGCCTGTCTGTCTCTCTTGGTCGAGAAAGACGAAGACCACTTTCCGGTGTTGAACTGGCATTGGTCGGCGGTCGCCAAGTTCCTCCGTGTGGTGAAAGCTGCAGGCAAAAGTTCCTTCGCGTAATTTCCTCAACAAGGAAAGCGAGCGTGGCACATGGGTAGAACAAGCCCGTATCCCGTCCCTTCGGGGCTCTCTTTTTCAGTGATAAGAGGGCCTCCCAGCAGCCAGAACCGTAGCTGGGTCCGTGGAGCTGCGCGAAGGGAGGGGGGGTAAAGAAGCGTTACATGGCCAATGGCTGTTCAGACGGCCTGGCAGTCCGGGCGTCTGCTAAACGAATGGGGAACCATTCACAACGCCTTTTGCTGGTCGGAGCGGGCGCTGGCTACCAATTCGACCGAGAGAAAGCAAGACGAGTTGGGGGGAACCCTCGACGACGGATGGGGGGGCCTGCCTTTGCTATCGAAGCTGGGGGCAAGGCGGTTCGTCCTTTGGTTGACTCTGTGGGTACATGCGCCCTCCCTCCGTCCCTCACGCTCGCCCTACTGCGTGTGTGTGTCTCTTTCTCCAGCCTCCGCGTCCAGGAGAGCCCTGGGAATTCGTCCACTGTGTTCGACATGTCGACATTGCTACCATGACCCTGTGAGAAAGTGCGCGATAGGTAGGCGACTAATTCCAATTTCCAGGGTGGCCAGGAGGCGGGGAATAGGCACAATGGTGCCACCACTGTTCTAGATTAAGAAGGTGAAAGAGCGTCCTGGTCGGCCTAAAAGACGCCAACGACCGAGTCCTGACTCAGACCACCAATCATCGTGCCTGTTTGTAAGTATCCTATCAACTAGGCCCTCCCCCTTTTCGGAAAGGCCGTGGTGAGAGAGACAGAGTGACAGCGTCGCGAACTGTCACCAACCAAGCATCAGGTTCTAACTGGGCCTCGCTCGCACCCACCGGACAGCCTTCCGACATGTTCCCTCGGTCCAGGTCCACATCGCTGCTGAGATTCAAAGAGCGCCGCTGTCCGCCGTCGACCATCATGGAGGACGGATGGTTTGCTGCTCGCTTCTGGTCCTCGTTAGCCAAGCAACCAAGCCATCCGCCCTGTGAGGGAAAAGCTGGGGGAGCTGCCGTGGGCGGTGGACTAACGCCGTAGAAGCATGGTGCATGTTCCAACGGCCTTCCACCAAGCCAACCTGGTTCCGTCCGATAAGCCATTTGTTGAGCACGGCCAATGGTCAAGGTGCTGTCAGAGACACATCCGAACAGCGCCGCTCCAAACTAACCCGTCTGGTCTCTAGAAGGCCGCGATCGCGGGTTTTCCATTTCAGCTACCCTCAATGGGCCGGCGTCGGGACTGGACCAAGAACCGGCTTGGGGGCGAGTTTCCGCGGAATGGCCGCAAGACAAAGCAGATCTCTGTCTAAGGACGCCACGATTCAGACTCAAGTGCCAGCTTTTAGTTGGAAATTGCCATGGCATTGGGCGGCGCCTATGGGCACTGCCGAGCGGTGGTCAACATGCTTTCGGCCGGTTGCACCGCAGGCTCGTCCGTGCTGTCCTGTCAAAGCCGAGGCGTGGCCAATGGCTGACTTTGATGGCTGCTCTCATTCTCGTCCATCGTGGGGCAGAGCGTTAGGCGTCTTCAGCCTCTCTGCAGGCCATAGGAATCCCGCTGAAAACAGCGGGAGAAGTGTACCGTAGCAAATGGCAAGTGAACAATGAGTGGCTGATAGCCTCGAGATATGAACCGCAAGTTGCGAGATGCCGAAAAACATTTTCCAACAGAGCAAAAGATAATAGGCACCGGCTAATGTTCTCGAATTTTCGACCCCAATATCCGCGGAGCCAAGGAGATCCCTGCAGTGCGTCTCACTAGCACGAACAGCCGGCGACGGGCTCCTTGCTGACCTAAAATGAAGGTGACCTGACATGAAATGTCAGTCAAGACGCACCAATAAGTAGACTGTTGTCCAAGCTGCGGCTTTAACCATAGCGAAATGTGCTTGGCCTCGGACCTGGGCTAGTCGAAGGTGGTGTTTAGCATAACGCTCATCGGGCAGCTCAAGAGAGAGAAAGTCGGCAAGAGCTGACGCTAAGAGGCATGCTCCCTCTTTACGTGGGTCCCGACGGCAAGGCGAACAGACGCCGACGGGTCCACGCGTGAGAACACTCCATCAAGTAGGCCCGAGGAGTCGGCAATGTTAATGTAAAGTGACGCGAGCCAAAGCACGACTTCTGGAGTCCAAAGTCGTGCTTAACGTCGTGCTCCAGCAAAGATCTACCCTGGAATCGCTCATGGCTGGGTCCACGACCCAGGGCACGCGAGCCGAGTGGCCCTGAGGATTTGTGATCGCCATTGGAGTCATCCACTCCTCGGAAGAGACCGATTGTTTTCCGAAAGAGCGTAGACATCAGATGGCGACGCAGTCGTAAAACCTGGATGGGACAATAAAGATGTCTCCCGAATTGTCGATGACGCGCTTCGGATCGATTTGAATGCGTTTGTCAGGATGTGGGTGTGGCAGCCATCAGGCGGCGAAACAGCTTCTGGGTTATCTTTCGACATTATCGAATCAGCTCAGCTCACACTGCTGGCTGGTGGGTGATGGCTCTGCTGTGCCATGATAAGTCGGGGTATTTGGAACTGCGAACCTTTTTTCCAAATACTTGGGTCCTGGTCGTTTGGTCGATAAGGAGCGACAAAGTTCCACCATGTTTGCTTTGGGAAGGTCGAACAGGGTACTTCGGTCAGGTATCCGTCGCTGTTGGTTCTCAAGACCTATGCTAGCCGGCCGAACGGTCTTGTCTGCTGTGTACTCCTCGCTCACCGAGATTGCCGGTATTATCGACGTAAGTTGGTGCGAGATTTCATTCAGTTCGAGAAGGGCTGTTCGTTGCAGAGAAGAGCCTTGAGATAACTCTAAACTTGACGTCTACGTCGGTAGAGAAAGAACAGGCTTTCGTGGACGAGTAAGCCGAGCCGCAGGGCGGATGTAAGCAGTCAACAGAAGGACGCGAGACGGCTCGATGCAAAGCAACCCCAGGCTTACTCCGCGCCAACGAACCACGACAGCATCCGTGTTCGCATGGACCTGAACGGCGCTCTAGACAAAGAGTTTGCGTGGTTGTCAATATGACTGTTGATCTTCTTCGTCTGCTGCAGCTGAAGCATGGGATCTGGGGTCTTGGTCAGCCCGTGGTTTGGTGGCCCTTACTAGCCGACGCAGACGCCTAATGCATGATATTGCTAGTCCAATGTATCGAAGAGAGGAGCAACGTGATGTTGGTGTCAGTTGACACAGATAAGAACAGGGCAAAGCCCTTGACATGACCTGATGGCTCAGAGATGCCAAGATATTCAGCGAGGCAATTGTGTATTCTAGGCTAAGGCTTATAGATCCCCAGAGTTGAACTTCGTCTGTTGTTAGTCAGGCATGGTCAAGCCAAGCTTGTTGCAGTTGAGATCATCGTCTACTTCTGACAACGCTGGGTGAGGTGGACCAGACCCTTGCAGCGTCTGTAAATCTCTATACCAAAAAGAGCATGGCTGTTGTCTGGGTACAGACGGTATGCTTTGATGTAGTCAACAGTGGCAAGCAGTCATTGGTCCGGGAGAGCCTCGAAGACTCCAGATTGGGTTCATTGCTCCGCGATGGTGTGGCACGCATGGCTATTGACGAACGAGAGGCCTCAAGAGGCATCCAAGGCGTCGTCTGGCGGCACATGGTAAGCGCAGGGCCAGAAGTTCCGGGGATAGGCGTTTGGAGTCTTGTTTTGGCGCAAATTGTCAGCGCATCGGTTCCTTTGAAAGCCAAGCCAAGGTGTGTCGGGCGGAAGGACACCGGGAAGAGGCGAGGGAAACGCAGGCGTGGGGGTCGGCGTATCGTTGACAAAGTGACTGATGCTAGATGAAGTTCAATAAGGGTCAAGACGTTGGAGGGTTGACGATAGAATGGGGTTTGAATGGCGACGAGGACGTTGAGAGAATGATACCTGAGGTAATCATTGGAAAGAAGGCAGGTAGCCTTTGATGGCGTTCCATCGATTGTTCTTGAGAAAGAGCTAACGAAGGGAATGTTCCGCGGAAGGTCCCTTGCCTCCACAATGAAATGGCGGAAAGAGGAAGGAAGTAATGGCAAGTGGAGATTGCTTCCCTCAAGTATGCTCTTGCCCATGATGGATCAGCCCTTGGCATGTACTTTGCTTCACTTCGTGTCTTCGGTAGTTCATGTTCATTCTGAGACATCATCTATTATCATTTGTGAACGTGGAATACTCATGCCCAGCCAGGAAGCCGGGGCTTTCTATCATCTCTGATTGTACGGTGTACAGAACAAAAGCCTCATCAACGCAGACGCCTTGGCCAAACCTGCTAGTACCCAAGGCGACCATCTACACTCGTTCCTACGCTATCGAAAGATATCTGTAGAAGGTACCTTTCAAGCCCCCCTTTTCTTTACTTGGCAAAGCCATCACGGATGTCAACGAACCGCAAGTATCTGTCCTTGGCCCACCGGCGCGAGCTCTTGCCGAACATGATCATCGGCAAGCTCAACCCCATGATCACGAAGCTGAGGACCCCGAGAGCGATGAAGCAGTTCTCCATGCCTGAATCGAGCCAGTAGCTAGCCACGAATGTGAAGAGCATGGCGATCGTGTTGTTGATGACGGCTACGCCGACCATGCCTTCCAATACCATCTCACTGCGAAGTATCGTTAGCTAATGTTGCTTCATATATCTCTAAGCCCAGCTGGAAAGAGCTCAGAACTTACGGGAAAGAATCGGCAAGATACGCCAAGCTCAAGTCTCCGGCACAACCGTACCCGAAACCGATGAAGCCCAACCCAACATACGGAACAGGCCAGTCCCAGCCACGCGCGCTCCCGATGCCAAAGAGCCACATGCCCGTCGGGAATACCAACGTGCAGAACGCCATCAGATACAAACGGAACTCTGACTCCATGACGCCCTTGTTCCGCTTAATCATCCACAACATAAACTGGTCACTTCCGTAACCGCCGTAGATACACCCTATCAAACTCCCAATCAACGTCGGCAGGTTCATGTTGCCCACGGCGGCCGGTGAGTAGTTCCACGGCGGGCCGTACCACCAGTCCTCCTGGACTGTCAGGTAGAACGTCAGGCAGATGTTCTGCAGACCCCACTGGAGTCCTGCGTACCATACCGCCGGAAAGGTGAAGACTCGCAGGGTGTGCCAAAGGCGGAAGAGATACTGCTTGAGCCCCGTACCGCGGAGGTTGGGCGCGGGTGTGATGATGCGGATGCGGTCCCAGTACGTCTTGCGCCGGGAGTAGGAAAAGGCCATGCGATCGCGCGCAGTGCTCGAGACCATGGATCCGTGGTCGGTGCCCGTCATCGTTTCAGCGAGGTGGGGCGTCTGCTGCTTCTCGGTGACGGAGGGGTCCCGGCCCAAGGCTGGGTCTCTTTCGATGCTGACGGAGTTCCTGGCCGATGCCTGTGCCGAGGTCTTCTCTGGCACCATGGTGGCGGCGGTCCGGTTACCGTCGTCTACGGGGTAGCGTTCGCCGTTGCCGGTCAGGTAGCGGTCTCGGCTGAACTCCGTCTCTTCAAGGCCAAAGAAGATGACGATGAGACTGATGCCGCAGATGATGGCGCCCACATAGCCGATCCATCGCCACCCAAGGCCGCTCGATACGTATGCGCCAATGAGAGGCCTGCTTACATTTAGTATTCACGTATCCTTCCCCCGTGCTCACTAGGTATTTAAGGGATAAACTCACCCGAGGTAGGTTCCAATGGCAGTCGCAAAGGTGTAAATACCAAGCACACTACCCGTCTGGTGTTCAAACCAGATATCGAGAAGCGACAACTGCACAGTCGCCTCACCAACAGACTCGGCAGCACCAACAAACAGCTGCGACCAAACCACGCCGCCAACATTGGTGATGCGAGCATACCAGATGAGACCACCAATGTTGACAACCATGGAGATCAGATACCCCAGACGGCGACCGTACAAGTGAACCAGCGGCGAGCTCAGCAGGGTCCAGTACCCAATGGCAATGAACAGCACGCCGGCACCGGTGTTGAAAGCGTCATAGCTGATACCGTACTCCTCATTCACACCATCGGCGCCGGAACCCGCATTGTTGGAGGTCGCGGCCGTAAGACCGACAATATAGAGCACCAGGCACGAGTGCCAGATCTTGCGGGTCAGTGACCACCGCAGAGGATCATTGGGACTCTCAGTAGGCTGAGGAACGAGGACGATATTGCCGTGCTTCAAGAGCGAAGCGTCGCCAGGTAAATTGTTGCCGTTCTCATCGTAAAGGCGTCGCGTGCCCGGAATACTTTCGGGTGCTGACAGTGGTGTTGTGATTTGTGGAGCGGCCATCGGGCAGTTGAGAACAAACACAACTGACGTTGCTTATCGCCTAAACTGTAAGTTTTTGGTCGTGTGCGGTTCGGTCGCGTGTGCGGCGGGGACTTCAGTCAGTCCTTTGAACGGTTGGCTATTCGGTATGTGTGTAAATCACTTCTTCTCGTGAAGTTCGACGCCTCCAGCGTCGTTATTGCTAGCAGGGAAGCATTCCGTCTTTGAACAGTTGGAAAAGGGGGAAAGGAAGAAAGATCTCTGAGCGCGTCGCACTGGAAAAGAGATGGAGAGACTGAATCAATAACACAGATAAAACTCTTATCTCTAGCCAAAAAAGATTGCCTGAGTGCAAGTTTTGACCTGAGATGGGGCGGGCCGACGGGACGTCATAATCCTTGGAACCAATTAGAATTGGTGCCCAATCATCAGATGGGGGGTTCATCGAGATGTTCGTGTACTCTGTAAGGCAAGGTACCCGTAACGTTGTAATGTGGTAGCGACATCCGCAACGGCCTTGTTGCCGTCCCACTTCCGATGTATCATATCAGCGCGGTCTACTCCTTGTCCTGCTAGTGATGGCTTTGGCGGTAGGCGCAATTTTGTTGTCTGACACTGACCCAGAGTTGGGAGTCGAATGCTTGTGGTCAAAGACCGTTTTGAGGCTCTTTCAGGTTCAAGAGTCGATGCTGCTGAAATTTTCGGCATGCCAAGCCCAGCAGACGGGCCATATACCGCTTTGTCCAAATCCCGCCGATCGCCACAGAGGCTCGGCCTATCTTCGGTTTGTATAATACTCTCCGTAAGCACCCGGTAGCCAACGTCAGAGTAAGGAAACTTGTCAGCTTTCAAGTAGCAGGCGGCAGGCCTTCGGGCTTGACGTCCAGCAAGAAACCCGTTTGTAAGTCAAGGTAAAGTGCTATGCTCAGCCGAACCTAAACTTGTCAGTTCGTTAGCATA
Source organism: Colletotrichum salicis (assembly GCA_001563125.1). Lineage (NCBI taxonomy): Eukaryota > Fungi > Ascomycota > Sordariomycetes > Glomerellales > Glomerellaceae > Colletotrichum > Colletotrichum salicis. Next base: position 24,226 of record JFFI01001946.1, read on the forward strand.
ACTGCAAGCCCAAACGTCTTGCTTAGCTCAGCCATCCTACTTTGGCGCATATGTCACCTAGCATGCCAACAGTTGTTCAATGACGGGGAGACGGCACACCACCCTGACACCTTAGCCTTGAACGCGGCAGATGCTACCCAGAAATGTGCCAGAATGCCGTGATGTAGTGGTGTTGGTGGAAGTGTGGCGGTGCGCCAGGATGGCTGTGGTGGCGTCAGCTGCAGCCACACCTGACTCCACTACAGTGGTGATCGGCAATGTCCTGTTGAACGAGGGAGGTGACACGACGAGGCAACGAGATAAGAGTCGAGGTGATATGATTTTCGTGGGGACACATTGCATTGCATCTTCTCGGCTGTGCAGGTCCAAGCCTCATAAGGCGGAGGCTAGGATCCCAATCAAGCTTCCTCAGTCACTGGTCAGTTCCGGCGGCGATCGGCCACCGGAGCCGGGGCTTCTCCAGATCCCAACGGGGCCAATTGATCTTTCATGGTCAGCCGATGTAACGACATTTGCGGCCTCGGCCACGTCTGTCGAGAACTTGGACTTCTGGAGGTCGCATGAAGTGACGTTGGCATCCATCTTGGGGCTTGTCAAAAGCAAACCGCGGGGCAGACGCAAAGAAGCGGCGGACGGGCGGGAATCCGGGCGTTCCACCCCCTTGCCAAGATCCGCCGGGGAAGCTCTTTCTCCGGTAATTCTTGGAGAGACGGGACGATCACGAGCTGCTATTGGAGTAATAGAGGTTTGCCCCCACCTCGGCCCGTAACCCCATCCGTCACGTGGGGTTGACGTAAGTCACCGCCCCCAATTCCTGAGGTGAGTGTTACTTTCCCGTGCCCGTGTCGAGTGGGCACTTGGGGAAAGTGTTGACTGAGGTGCAGCTACCTGCAGAAAACCAGCCTGGAAAGAGGCAGAGCCCGTGAGGCAGGCAGGAGCGGCAGGTCGGCGCCGCATTGAGCTGTGTTGGTGGGTACGTACCTCTTAAAGTGGCCGAGGTGAGGTGCCCCAACGGCCACCCGCGTCAACCTTGGAATTCAAAGTGGAGGGAGTGGCACAGGCACTCGCACTCGTGGATTCAATGGACCATCTAGAGCTCCTTGCTCATCGCTTCAAAACGCGGCCCCGTCGCCTCTCACCCCATAAACATCCAGTCGTCTCCGTAACTTCGTACCAAGTCCAGAATTCGCATCCCAAATACGCGGACACTACCCGAGATTCGCGAAATGGCGACCCCTGATCTGCGACCCTGAATACCACCTCCTAATCCCACTTCGAGTCGCCCTTTAAACTTCTCGCTGCCCCGTCTGATCCGGATGCGATCCCGTTGAACACAGTCGCCGCTTGCATCCCGCAGCAACATCCATCCGCACCGCGCGGCGATTGCTTCTCCGAATACCACCGCCCATTACTGAATGCGCACCATTGAACCCACAGATTGATAGCTCAGTTGGCAATAAGCAACATCGCCACACCTTACATCCCCACGAACCTCGTGAGACCATGGCATCTACAGCTACCTCCCCCAACGGCGGGGCTCACGACCATGTCCTGCGGCCGAGACCGAGGAAGCCACAACATTCCCAGTTGGCGAGGACACAGAGCAATACCTCTGTCGGCGAGATGAATGGCTTGACGCCTCTATCAGAAACTGGCCAGACAAGCGGCACTACCAGGTAGATAACCTTGTTCCCCACGCAAGCTCATCACTTTCGGCAGACACCAGCGCTAACGTCAATGTCGTCACAGTGGCCGCTCGACACCAGTCCCTCACGATGCCCTCCCCTCCGTCAAGAGCATGTCCTCAGCGAAAAAGCAAGCTCGCGCTGAACAACGACGCCGTATTTTCCCCACGATCGAGTTCGCGAGCCGCGTTTCCCACTTCGATCCCAACTCCGACTACCGCGACTTCCATGGCTTCTTCAACCTCTTTTGGATCGGCCTCGCCATCATGGCCATCACCTCCATGCTGCGTAATATCAAGGATACCGGATACCCCATGCGAGTCCAGATCTGGACCCTCTTTACAATCAAGATTTGGCATTTGGCCATTGCAGACTTCCTCATGGTGGCGAGCACGTTGGTGTCACTACCCCTCCATCGGCTGTGGCGCTCTGCCCCCGCCAACGGAGCTCTAACATGGAAGAACGGAGGCATGGCTGTTCAGAGTATCTACCAAGTGTTATGGCTTGCCTTTTGGATTGCCATTCCCTTTGTGCTTGACTGGACGTGGACCGCGCAGGTCTTCCTGTTGCTGCACACCATGGTCCTGCTCATGAAGACACACAGCTGGGCCTTTTACAACGGCCACCTCAGCGAGACGGAGAAACGCCTTTACGCTCTTGACAACCCCTCGACCGCCTCAAAGGACCCAGTCTATCTCTACCCAACACCCGATAACCCAATGGGTACCGTGAGCAGCCCCAAGACCCGCGACTTCAAGGCCAAGTCAGAGGCCACGGGCACGTCAGACACAGATTCGACCTCGGACGAGATCGAGCAGCTCCGCGAGGACCTAGCCCAGGAGCTTACCTCGCCAATGGGAAATCTCGCATACCCTCGCAACCTGACGTGGTCAAACTACTTTGACTACCTCCTATGCCCCACGCTGTGCTACGAGCTCGAATACCCCCGGACAGCCCGTATCGACTGGCAGAACCTCGTCTCCAAGATCGTCGCCGTCTTCGGCTGCATCTCCCTCCTGACTGTCATCTCCGAGGAGTTTATCTTGCCCATCCTCAGCGATGCCTCCATCCGTCTGAATACCGTCCCGCCGCCCCCAGTCTCCGAGGCCCTCCTGATTCTGGCAGAGAGCATTTCCTGGCTGCTCTTCCCCTTCATGCTCACCTTCTTGCTGGTCTTCCTCGTCATCTTCGAGTACGCTCTCGGTGCCTTCGCCGAGATTACGCACTTTGCCGATCGCCACTTTTACTCTGACTGGTGGAATTCGACCGACTGGATGGAGTTCTCCCGCGAGTGGAACATCCCCGTCTATAGCTTCCTGCGCCGTCATGTGTATAGCGCCAGTCGTCCGTACGTCGGTCGCCTCCCGGCCACTGTCATCACCTTTCTGATCTCTGCCATGGGGCATGAGATTGTCATGGCATGCATCACGAAGAAGCTTCGCGGCTACGGCTTCATCTGCCAGATGCTGCAGCTGCCCATTGTCGTGCTGCAACGCACGAAGTGGGTGCGAGGCAAGGAGACGCTGAATAACGTGTGCTTTTGGTGTTCCATGGTCATGGGACTGAGCATGGTGAGTTGTTTGACTTCTTTTTGATGTGTGAAGTAGCTAACCCTTGGCAGATTTGTGCTCTCTACGTCTTGGTCTAAGGCATAGGCCGTCGCGATCCGCACCGCAGGTTTTTATTTTCGAGTCACGTACGACCACCTCATCTCCCAAATGTCGCATTGCCGAAAGGATGGTTTAGATGAGTTTGACTGAAGCTCACTTCATTATTATCAAAGCACATCTGTATCATTATCCCGCATCATCCACGGGGCGGCGTTCCCCAAGACAGACAGACACAATCATTTCCCTGGCGTTTTTCTAGATAGGTCTTATACCCCCTTATTTACATGCCCGACGGGCAAAGATTACATTATGTTCCGGACCGCCAGTGTAGCAGTCAAGTTTCAACTCGTTAGAAATCAACGCGATGGCAACGTCGGTTGTTAACAGCCTTAAGGTCGGCAACTTGAATGCTTCATATGAGCCTCGGTCCTGAGGCGAAAAGGTACCAAAGACCCCTGCTTCCGTACTGCTTCCGCAGTGGGAAATCTGTGCGTTGCAATCAGTCCATAGACTGGAACCTTTCCCGACCACGATGTTGCTCGACGGTCTCTGCCCTGCCCTCCTTCGACACCAAAATTCGAACTTGCTGTTCAAACTTGAAGCCCTCATGTCTGTCCACAATTCATACTCGTCATCTCAGATCACCAGCCTCATTTCACCATATCGTTTCAATAAGACCAGTAACTTAGATAAGGTCTCATCGGAACGTAAAGTAACAGAAGTCATTTGCACCTGCTCGCATCAGAGTTGAACTGATACATCAACCCCGACTAAGTACTTAGGTATGAGATAGAGTCGTAGACGGAGCAGCGACATTTTGTCACAAAATCGGAGGAAACATCAACGGAGCATGGCGATAACAGAATTACACCGCGAACAGCCTTACATCAATCCAACAATCTGATGAAACTCACGCATCCTTCCAGCATCAATGAAGAACCATCTCCCAAACAATATCACAAAAAGATCCAAATAAATCCAATAACTCAAAGCCCACGCACACGTCCCACTCATCCCCCCTCGGTCCTCTCTGCCAAGCAGCCAAACACACCCCCTAGTCAACAATCTCCATCCCCTTCGCTCGAAATGTCATCTTTCTCATTCAGGAGGATATCTCAACAGCGCATCTTCCCTCGCAATATCGTGCTTGTTCTCCAAAAGCTCAAAGTCCTCGTCGTCCAAGACGCCGATGGTGTAGTGCCGTGTCTGCGTACTCTCACGCCAGAACCAACCCATTCGGAATCGGAGGCCGGAGAGCTTTTCGTTGAGCTCTTTCTTGGACATGCGCTCGGCACCTTTGGGGAGATGGTCCATTGCGTTGGAGCCTTTGAGCAGGGCGGTCATGGCGGCTATGCTGTTGGATCCGTCTGGGGCGAGGCCCTCCACCTTCATGTGCAAGAGCGTTTGTTTTCCACGGATGGAACTCAGGAAAGAAGAAACTAACATCAGAATTTGCGAAGTTGCTGTCAATGCCAGTATTCCGACGATAACGTAGGTTATGATTGGGTTTTGGACGAGGCGGTTGCGGTTGAAGTAGGTACTGGTTGCAACCAGAGTGAGAGGGGGCGGGGGAGGCCCTTGCCTTGAATGCTCGGTCATATTCAGTCGTTTTTCGAAATTCGCAATCTGTGCCGCCAGGAATCCGTAGAGGTGATGCACGTCTTTGAGTATCTCTTCCTCATGACTCGGGTCTCCGAACGCTGCCAAAGGGAATCGACCAAATGGCTGGAGTAATAGAGTAAACCACACGTCCAGCTGCCCTAAACCAGTATCGTCTTCATGAGCGACCCATACGAACGGAATCGCGTCCATGAAATCCCCGTCGCCAGGTTCGAATTGATTGTCAACGTTTGGTATGTCGAACTGTGTGCCCCAGGGTCGAGCTTTAGACACATCTGGTCGTGGTGGATTATTCGAATCCATGATTAACTCTCCATGACGGTGAATCAGGTTCACTTCGGTAGGAACTTCGGCCCAAGTATACTTGCACCTTATCAACGACATATGTTTGGAGACCTCCTCGTTGTTGGAATACACGGCCAAGGCATACGTCTGGTGTCTAATTGAAGCGAACCTGATGTTGCTGTCCTGAAGGTCCGACTTGCAATAATACGGGTTCCCAATATTCTCTGGGGAATCCAGTCTGAGAGCAAAGTGTAAGTAATCGGCATCAGGTGAATAGATGCCCAAGCTTATCTCGTGTTGGGGAGCTGTATTTGCTCTCCATTCGGATACGTAAAATTCTCGATGATCCCCCAATCAGTGCGTTCGTAATTGCTTGGGGGCACTTTAAAGCAAGTATGATTAAGCTTCGCTGCCGGAATGCTGACTCTTATAGACACATTTTGCGACAGATGTATTTCATTGATCGTAGCGAAACTGGGGAAGACAAAGTCGTCATATGTGTTTCTGGGATATGTTAATAACCTTTCGCCCTGGCGGAGGGCAAGTGCGCTCAAGTATGTCCTCTGGCTTCTCTTATATCCAGTATCATTGGGACTTCCTGCTATGCTAGATCCGAACCACGTTTGTTGTTGTAGCTGTATTGGGCGCGAATCTGGAATGATCTGAACCGTAAACAAGACGGAAGCAAGGGTTGTTGTCGGATTGGAAGTCCAATTCGACCTCGAGGCTGGCGGCCACGCAGGGGCCACTTACGACCCCTACTTCCACTTACCGCGGCCTGCCCAACCTACGGTTGGAACCTCCCTTTTACACCTTACGCAGAATTATCAATACAGTCAAATTGACCCCTTCGTCACCCACTGGTTCGAACCAAATACCCTGTGATACGGATACCAACAGCTGTCAAGAATCCACATATGATAGCAAGACATTGTGCTGTCGTCATGCTTCCGATCTGTGTTCGAAGCGAGTAGTAAAGTATTTGAAGCCCCAGCATATCGGAGAATGACCTATCAAGCTCTCTGGCCTTGCAAGGCCTTGTAGAAAGCATCGAAATGATAGCCGAACCTCGATATGCAGAGTTGAAGAATCATTGTCCAGCAAGTCCACTCAGTGATCATTAATTTATTGACACTTTTGGTTTCGACAGCTTTCGTGTGAAGTGGTTCGTCGTGATCTCGCCGAAGGTTATAGTGGCCGATCCATGGGCCAAGAACACGAGAAACATCCATGGCCGATTGATGAAGTATCTCATTTGTGTATAAGGAGGCGTTCAACTCGTAATACTTCTCATAAACACCTTGGCTGGGATCAAAAAGCTCCAAGGCTGTCTTGAGTGGCCCCGTAATCATGTTGACCCCCGATGTACTCCACGTCTTTAACCCAGGTACGGAGGCATCGATATATGTCCAAAGCTCGATGTCGAGAGGAGTTTTGGGTTCGTCTGGCATCAATTCGACTTGATGGCTTGTGCCGTTGGTAAGAACTTTCACTCTTGAGAATCAAGAGTCAGAAGAACAAAGTACCGCTGCGAGCTTCAACAAGACCGGTACAGGTGATAAGGAACTATTGGGAGGTATCAGAAAAAGAGCTGCACGATGCAGGGTCTGTTCGCTATTGTTGGGCATTCCTAGACACGAGATTGTCTGGTTCATGAGAGGAAGGCTTTCCCAATGAAAGAGATGTCCTTAAGAGGTTGGCCATAAACTTGCTGAACTGAAGTTACTGAACTGTCTATTTGACTTTTGAGCGTTAATGGCTTTTCGCAACCTTTGAAGCGCAACCCCAGATCTCGAGCGGCATAGAGAGACCACAAGCTGCTGTTATAAGGTAGAATTTCGGAGTACGAGTAATTTGCCAGTTTCAGACACTTCATTTCCGCGAAAAGGGCGTTGAAATTGGTCTCGAAAGGCCGATCTGTTGTTCCTTGAGAGCTATTTCGTCTTTGTAATGGCTCAGCAATCAAGGATATATGCGTGAGCTCAGAGCAGTAGAAACACATCCTAGCAACAAGCCTATGTTCTCGTACTCGCGAATATTAGGGCTATTTTATGACTCTCGGTTTCTCCCTGTTTGTTTGTCTTCTCTTTGTGCGCGCTGGTTCAAGTTGAGCTGGCTGAAGACTCTGAATTTCTGAAATTTCTCGCTGTGGTACAGTGGTACCGACGGGTAGGACTCAAGGGAACTCGAATCTCAGTTGGATTCGGTGTAGCGGAGCAGTATGACAGGCCGATCCCACATCTTTAAGATGTGACGGTTACAAAAAGATTGAGTTTGCCTTGCCCTGAATATTTGACAGTATGCAAACAGCCGTCTAACTCTTCGCCTCCGGCTCGCAATTACGGAAGGACCTGGCTAACTACCCTAACCAGTACTCTTCTGACTGGTGGTATAGATAGCAATCCAAAGTTGAAGATATTACAATTATTTGGTCGACTTACAACTTGTGGTTGGTGACTTACTCCGATGAGTTACACACGGGCACGTCACGAATGAGAGCACGGAGGAAGGATGATCCATATCCGGCGCCCCTTGTCCCCTAATCGGCCGCCGCTTAAACTTTACCCAAGCTCCGAGTGGCCGTGTAGCATGCTCAAAGGTGCGCAACGCGTCGCTCACGTCCCTTAGTTGCCCCCTGTTTCCTCACTCAAACCCTCTTTGCACCACCAACCGTCACCACCGTCGCTCAACACCGAACAAATGTACATCACAGACTCCACTCTCGACGGGCTCGTCGTCAAAGTCCGAGAATTCCAACGCAAAGAAGGCTACGGCGTCATCAAAACCCGCTCCAAGCGATCCGCAGGCACTAAAGAAATCTACCGCCAAGACCTAAGCTGCGATCGCGGCGGCCGTCCAAAAGCCTCCGTCGCCACGGTCCGCACCACAAAGTCTAACAAGACGGGCTGCATGTGGCGCGCGCACCTGACCCTCCAGGCCGACTGCTGGGTCTGCATACCGCACAACATGGAGCACAACCACCCGCCGCTGACCGAGTCCTTTGCCGCGAGCCGGTCCTTTCGCCAGTTGAGCTGGGAGGCGGCCGAGGGCGGCGTGCAGGGGATCCGGGACAGGGTGGATGCATTGTCGAGGGGTGACCTGCCGACAGGGAAGTTGACAGCCCGCGTGATTGCTGAGAAGATTTCAGAGGAGACGGGGGCGTTTGTGAGGGAGAGCGATGTGAGGAATATTCAGGCGAGCATACGGCGCGCAAAGGCGCGGGATGCGTCTGCCGGCTTTGAGAACGAAGAAGAAGAAGATGACGATGAGGAAGAGGAAGAGAAATGAAACGTTTCCTTCAATCTCGTATGTGCCACCGTTCCCCGAGTCTCGCCTCAACTCATTACACATGGGCTGAGAATAAGACGGGAGGCCTAATGTAGGCAGAAAGGGTGTCACCGAGGTGCGTCTGTACAACTATCTGCCTCACGCCAGATGCCGTCAAACCATAAGCAAGGCGTCATGGCCTGGAGAGGCAGTCACACCAAAATTCTTACAGAAGCCGAGGATGAGCGCGAGGCTTCCCTGTATATCCGTTGTCTTTATTTCTGTTTAACTTGAACATCATACACATCATGAGCCCCAACTGGCTCTTTCTTGTGACTCCAGCGGGAACCTCTTGAGTACGTGGAAAATTAGACTGAACCACATATCACAATGAGGAGTCGCTGGCACGTCAATTGTAAGGATAAATTGCGTCTTGCTTGGGTGGTGCTTGCACTGAGCACAACGGTACAGCTCTGAGCCCAAGAGCCACTATAAAAGTCCTTTCATTCTTTCCAACAATCAGGCAAGACAATCCCAGTTGGGCTAGTCAGCTGTGCGAGTTTGAAACCTGTGGGAAACGCGCAAGTCCTGTTACCTAGTGTCCTAGCCTTATCCCATAGGCGAAGCATGACTGGAGACAATTTTACCAACGATCATCTAGCTATCTATCCCTTATCATCTAGTACATATTTCACATGGAGTACAAAGGGGCAAGCGCCAAGGAACAATGGCCGTTGGAATTGGATGTGCTAGTATAAGTTCAGAAGTTTCTGGCTTTGACGTTCAGTCAATTATTTAAATACTAGAACGTATCTGGGGAATAGCTCCGCTTGGCGCTGGCCATGAGCTACAGTGTTTGCTCCCGGAGAAGCCGCAGGTCTGCAAGGTTACTCATAGAATACCTCTTTGACTTTCAAGGTTCGAGCTCTATCAGCCCGAGTGAGAAACCGCCAAACTAGGCAATCACTGCGAGCAGTGTCACGAGACTACAGATCGCCATATGAACCAGCCAATGAACCACCCACGCGTCGTAGCCGTTGAACAGCGACCTAATTCGACTTGACTTGCTACAACACTGCACTTGCTTACCTCTAGTAATTCGTCTTAGTACTGGCGCCAGACAAATGACTCCTAGCCGCATCGAGAGTCTCAAGATACTCCGTGCTCATCGTGTCCGGTGCCAAAGACTGGTCATAGGCAGAAGTGCTGCGATGCCGTACTGCAATGTATAGGAAAATTGGTTAATGCAAGTCCGTGCAGACGGAAAGTAAACTGACCTTGAGATCACAACCTATTCCATATACTAGTGAATGTAATAGCCAAGCCCAGGGAGCTCAATTACTTGCGTGAAATGGCCATACTGTAGTCTACTAGGCCAAGGTGAATATAGATACAAGTTGTATGTAAATGACATACGCTATCCCCGACTAGATGCAAATATATGGACCATTTCAGTTAAGTGCTAAAAGCCTAGAAAAAGGGCAGAGCCGCCGAACCTTGTTGGCGCAAGGCCTTTAAGAAAGAAAAGGCTTCAACTTTGTTAAATTGCGAAGTATGTAACGTCGAAAGATCGACCTGTTTACCCCAAAGAGCCTCTCGAGAAACCGGGACTAGACCCTCTACACATTGCTTCTCTAGTATATAAGATAGGACCAACGCCTCTCGAGGTCTTACTACCTACAACCCCATGGCTGTAGTGTCTTCGGGACTCAGAGAGCAGGAGATGAATTGATCCATGGAGTTTTTGGGTTGTCGTTCGGGGTAGCCATGGAGATACAGTTCCAGTCTGCTGAGCCCAAGTAGCTTTAGAGAGCCCCGCGTCAACCGAAAGTGGGATGTCTACCTGACATCATGGAGACAGCCACGAACCCTGTGCCAGATCCGAAGAGGCATGCTAACTGTCTCTGTCGTAGAATTCCAAACATGAAGCGCCAGCGTCTCTTTTTATACTTACCAAGACCGCCTCAACTTCAGGCAACAGCAACCCCGCTCTCAGCCTTCCCATTCTCACGTCGAACTCGGCCTCTTCTCACCTTCCATGCACTCCAGGACAGCCTGATCAGGGTAAAGTGTACCACAGCACCCTCGGCGAGACTCCAAAACCAACATGTTGATTACACAAACACAGCCGCAATATAGAAAGTGGAAAAACACCTTTCCTCGCCCAGCTTCCCCCAGATAAACCTGCCAACAAAGATGAAATCACTCGAGCATGCTGCATGCCACATTCGCTATGCCCAATCAGTCAACTGACCTCGCTTGAGATCCAGCATTACCCAGCCCCTACTCGCACTTGCATGCCGCCCCCCCCCGACTCCATCAAAGAACATCACCGAATCGAAAGTCAGTCAGATAGACGTGGTCAAGAATGCATTCCATTCGACGAGAATCTAACTATAAGCGCCCTCCCTGAACCCATGATATTCCCTTCATGATGATCATCATCTTTCCCTCGATAGGCACATGCCTGCCATGATGGTATAATAACTCCTCCTCTTTCTTATGTTCCCCTGTTCCCTCGACTCGTGCAAAAATGAGTGTGGTATATCACCTCCGCTTTGCAACTCCTCGTAGCGAATGACCAAAAAACAACGATTTGATAAGGATGAAAAATATGTCTCAAGTTTCGTTAGAGATCTGGAAGAATACCCAGTAAAATGTGTAAAATATATGTCGCCATCCCAATGCATGTATGTGTGTATCGTCAGACTCCAGCGTACAACAACTTCTGTGAGAAACCCAGGACGTTCCAAATGTCCC
>JFFI01001947.1:0-12852 GCA_001563125.1 Colletotrichum salicis
CATATGCCCATTGCTGCGTGCCATAACTCGTGACACATCTTGACCTGTGACTGGGCAACCGTGGGGCGCCTGGGTGTGGCTCAGAGCTTTGTGCCCCACACACAAATTCTTATGTGGAAGGAGACCTGGAAACAGGTAAGTATATGTACCCTTCTGGTCCAGGATTCCGGTAGTCTTTATTTGCTTCCAATTTTGGTACCTGGTCGGTGGTGAGTGGTTGGATAGTGCTGAAATGATGGGGACGTACCGATCGATTGCTGAACGCCACAAACCTTTCTTCTGACCAATTTCCCTTTGAATGGGTGTTGGATAGGTTGGGCCAAGGAAGGTAGGCCATCTGTATTGAGCACCTGGGGTAAGAAGTTACCTTACCTTTAGGCAAATAGGGAAATCCTTGTTGTGGAAGGCACGTAGCCCCGTACCTACTCCATCGGGATAATGGGGTGTTGCGTTTGTGTGCACGGCTTAGGCCTCTGATTCGTCCAGCGCCTCAGTCAGAATAAGGTATGTATTGAGGGTCCATTCCGGGGAAAGCCCACCTTACTACCCTGGCGTGTCAAGTGAACTTCCATCGCCTCGAGGTCCTCGTTCTTTTTTCTCTCTTGACCTCTCCAACACACACAGGTCAATCGATCTTCTCACAGTCCCTCCTACGACTTCGAATTTGGATCTCAGGGTATCTATACAATTGTGAAGCTGATAGCCTACGGATTTCGGACTCTTCTGTTTTTACCGACCGCCTCCGAGATTCCAGTGGTTGATCTCGATCGCGCCTTTCTTTCTACTTCGTGAAGTTTCTCTGAGGAGCGACGACGTCAAGATTGAGAGCTGCATTCGTATCGAGACATCCCAGGAGTTAGATCCCCATATCTCCCTCTGGCTACAGTTTCCCGACGGCGCAGATAACAAGGATCAGGGTCGCGGTGTACGCCTCCCGTATGAGTATCTCATCATTGATTGAGATTCTCCATCCGACGTTGTCATTGATATATTTTCATTTACAGACTCAAGAACGGCATCGAAAATTTGCGGTCCTTCCCCGGGTCTGCGGATTGAAATCCGATTTCACCGCGACAAGTGGGCCCAAAGTTTCGAGAATGCACCCCCCGAGCTTTTCGACAGGTTTCCTGCGTTGTAGGAACGTCCCGATACGACGGTCCTTACCTTCTCATCCGAGTCAGATGACGACGACAAGGTCTGCCTTGTTGGCATGGGCTTGCCCTACAGCAACATACTGGAGCCCGACCTTGAGAAGTTCGTGAACGAGACTGGTTCTCTTCATGGAGTCACTCTGGCCGACTCATTCTCCGCAAGACCTTTCATGTGCTTCTGGTCAAGGGTCAAACGGTTCACACGCAGAAGTTGTTCGGCTTTGGATCTCTACCGCCGCCCTTCGGCTACCCCTATGGTGGCCTTCACGGCTTCGACCCCGAACGATCCGCAGCCTTTCTGGCCAAAGCCCCACGGAAGGAGCCGTTCCATGAGGCCATCGGGTATGACCACATGTCGAAACTAGAACTCCATATTTCCATACAATGCTAACTCCATATTTTCTCATCAGTTTCAAGAATGACAACGCGATGCTTACCGCTACGACACAGTCGCTGGTCCAGGATGTGCTATATGTCTGGCAGCAGGCCCAGCTCATCGCTGCTGTCAAGTTGCACGCCTACTTTATACCTATTCCCGGTTGCAAGAATAAGCACTACGCCATACTCCCTCTATCACAAGAGTATATGAACGAGTACGCGCCTGCTTGGAATCGACTCATGAACTTTCAAGTATCTTTGTCGGTGTGGGATGATCCGGAAAAAGAGCTGCCTATGAGGCGCTGGTCAGTCATATCAGTCATAGTAGTTTGGCATTCTCTACAGAAGTTGCCAAGTATACTAACAATTTACTCAAGGCGATCCAAATTCATCTCATACACCAGCGGTATTGAGGCTCTCGTGCCCCATCAGGCCGCTGGTTCTGGAGTTGTGCTTGTCACGGCACGGCCGCCTGAGTCTGGCACCGCTCGGGACGTCTCGACTTTCAGCAGCCGAGTGGAAGCTGAGAAGCTGGCTTGGCGCAATAGAACTGCGTCTCCCTCTCTTTCCATGGCATACTCGACGACACGACACGGAACGAAAGGTAAAAGCCCTTCACAGATTGAGCCTGCCAAACTCTGAAGGGGCTTACTCTCACGCCTCACGATGCGTGGTCAAGGCTACGCTGAGTCGATGATACAGCCTCCTACAGCTGTAGACCAAGGCGTGAGCGAGTTGACCGAGGCAATGCGATCTACGGCTAAAGCCATAGGCGTGCGCTCCTTCCGTCCTTTGCCGAAGGTATCGTACCTTCCTGGTAAAGATGCCCGCTACGAAATTGCCCTGGGAAGCTTGTGTCTCGATGAGGACCGAGAACGCTGGCCCGAGTATCTTCGTAAGGTTCAGTTGGGAATCGCTATCGTTGCCGGAGTAAGCCAACAGTATCTCCTATCATGCCGAAAAGTGGAAGACTAACCGTTACTCAGGGTCCAGGTTTCGGCAAGACCACCGAGATGGCAAACAATGCCCTCTCAATGGAGTGCAGCTTTGGTCCTGTTTTCTGCAGTGCGCCGTCCAATGGTGCCGTCACAAACTTGGCGGTTCGCATCGATAAGATCACCGCATATGTGTGCGACAAGTACAACCAAATGCTTCCGGAGGGTCAGGAAACGCCTAGGTCTCGCCGCAGATTGGTTGTTCGTGGCTACAGGCGACAGGATGAGCTCGCGGCCTTCAAGGCTTTACTGAAACATCCAAAGCTCGGTGAAATGGCTGCCCTTCGACGGCTCGGCAACGAATCGCGCTGGCGCCTACAACTTTCTGTGGCCTTCTGGGTCCTCGTGCTTTGGCGATCACCTGTTGCCCGAGAACTTCATGTGGACGACAAGGAAGAGTTGCATCAGCTCCAACATGCGGTAGACGCCAGGGAGGACTTGGCCAACCTTCGAGCCATAGCCACTGGCGAGATTACGTGGAAGGAGTACGTCGACAACTCACCAGCCCCCGATGCAATAGTGGCTTTCATCATGGACTAACTCATCGCCATTGCGGACATCTTGGCGACGACGCCTGCCCAATCTACGTCTGCTCGAGAAGTATACGTCAATTGGCGATCCAAGGCGAAGGCTGTAGCACTCAATGAGGCAGCGAATATGGATCGAGGAGACCTAGCCACCACTTGGGGGGATGGAATGTTGCCTCTTCTGTGTGGCGGAGATACGGAGCAGTTACCCCCCACCGTTTTAACGAACCACTACTCCCGCGATGCTTCTGGCAACATTCATAACCAGTTCGCAAACGATGGACGCATATCAGCTCAGGGGTTCTTAATGGGCAACTGGGCATTCGGTATACCGCATGCGACTCCAACTTCGAATGGCCAACGGTGTTTTTGACATCGTCGGAAAGATCATCTATCCAACCATTCCAGTGCGGTACTCACCAATCTGTAACATCGACTTGCCAGAATTCGAGATTGGCCATCGTCTGGAGAGCCACTTCAGAGAGCGCTTTCCAGAGTTACTCGCGCCTGCGAAGGGCAAATTCGCACCAATTTTCGTTCACTGCAAAGGCACAAAAGTCCAGATGAACCCTGTTACCGGTTCTAAGCGGTGCCCCGTTCAGGTACGCACCGCTCTCAACTTGGCCAACGACTTCGTGACGGCGGAGTCTGTCGAGCCTTCTAAATTGGTTATTCTGTCACCTTCCAAGCCGAATGTCGAACTTCTCAATCGATGGGCAGGACAGAAGTACCCAGATCTCGCCGGTATGCGCCCTGCTTCGACTATCAACGGATACCAGGGGAAAGAGAGTGATATCGTCTTTGTCGTAATACGTACCAAGTTCCGCAACCCAGGCCCCGGCTTCACGCAGAGTCGGAACCGTCTCAACGTCCTTCTCACAAGGCAAAGATGCGGTCTCGTCATTGTTGGTGACATCAACGTCGTTGGCCCTATGGAGGAAGCACAATTCGGGGTCGCCCCTCACCTGGACCTACCTGCTATTCCTAACTTCAAGCTACCAAAGGCCCCGAAATGCTGGTTACGCAGCAAATCTAACAATTCCTACGTCAAGGATTCTGCGCCCGAGCAGTATGCCATATGGCTCTTACTGTGGCAGAGCGGCAGAGTTGCCACAATTTCCGTCAATACAGCCGTTAATGATCCCCGCCAGGGCATCAAGAGGGAGCGGTCGGATTCTCCAGCTGAGAAAAAGGTCGATGGTGCCCAAGATCTGGCCGTCAATGACGATGATTAGCGTGGCTTCTTTGCAGAGGATGACGAGGAGGAGGAGGGCAAGGGTGGCGACGAGGTGAAGGTGGAGGTGAAGATGGAGGAGGTGGAGGAAGAGAAGATCGAGATCAAGACCGAGGAGGTCGAGGGACCTGTGATGAAAAAGCGTCGTTTGACGCTTTGAGTTCTTTGTACATGTACCTCGAGTCCTCGTCTGTAGAACAATAGACTCTTGCGGAAAAATAGAGCTATGTTTTGCAAAAGAAGAATAGAGTACTCTTGTGCGAAAGAAAAAGGAGTCCTCTTTTATAAGAAAACATAGAGTTCTCTTAGTAAGAAAATATAGAGTCCTCTTCTGCAGGAAAACATAAGAGTCATCTTTTGCAAGGAAAAAAAGAGTCCTTGTTGGCTTATGGGCAGTCGGCAGAAAAGGAGGAATCGGAAGGCGGTATGGGCCCAGACAGACGGCCCCTCCACTTACATACCACCTCTGGAGGAATCGTGGGCTTCGCCCAATTCCTCCTTCTTCAAGCTCACGCAGCAATACAATCGATTATTGACCTTCGTCTCAACGGTACGGTTCCCCCCGCTGATGTGAATACCAACATAGAAGAGGGTAAATCTTCAAGTATCAGGTAGGTCAATTAATTGTCTACCGCGGAACACATGATGGGCGAGATCCTTAAACGCCCTCAATTTAAAAGCCTCGAAAGAAAACGAACCCAAAAATTTCAACAAGCCATTGGTATTTCACAACTTGCGATCTATGATCTACAAACACGACTACGAAATATCAGCACCAAACAGCTCCCTGTTCAATATCTCTCACTAAGTACCCAGGATCCTGAAAGTTTGGGTACAGCAAACCTCCGCCGACTGACTGATTGTCATACCTTGTTTCAATAAACGCCTCCACAGAGCGAGTGGTAGGGGTTAGTGGGCTGTATCGAGAATAGGAATGCTACAGAAGCAATAGTGTAATTATGTGCATAGTGCAAGCTACGCAATTGCTCTGAGGACTTTACGTGGAGTTGAAGACTCTGACTTGTTTAAGTGTCATGATGCTGAGGTTTGAAACGAGCAGAGTCACTCGGCAGTAGCGCTGCTCCACATGCTCATTGGGCGAAGTCATCTTTGTCCCTTGATATGCTGTCGGAAATTTCACAGAGAACAAAACCAGGTTACAGTGTTCGAACATGATGATGGGGCCAGCGACCATCTATCCTGGGGATATATAGAGTCAGTGAGTGCTCCGGTGGGTGATGTTATGAGCCTTTCTTTAAATTCTTTTGAGAACTCTGTCCCAGCTATTTCCAGCTGACGCCGTACGTGACCATCTTTTGATTCAACGATGAAACAGACACCAGAAACATCATAGAAAATAGCATTAGGCTGAGTAGGAGGCATGATTGAACCGAAATACCACCCTGATTCCTTTGCATCAGGTGATTGATTAAGAGGGTGTGAAGATGAAGCTGCTCTTGGATAGGAGAATCTGTCAACACTCTGAAGGTCAGATCGAACAAGTAATAGGTAGCGACGATCGGATGATCTTTGGTTATACACAGTGACTAAATGGGAAACATAACCTCGAGATCTCGCGATAGCGAACATCAGTGACCACATAGATGATAAATTGTTGAAAGAAGCAAACATTTTTAGACAGAAAATTGGCATTGAGAGTCAGGATTGGCATGCGCACCGTTACGTGTAGGATAGGTACTTGAATATGTCAGTGTGGCTGGTTGTTGGTGTAGGCTCATAGTCACACACTAGCCTTGAATCCTTCACCAAATCGGTGTCAAGGCTCGTATACTCTTGCGGACGAGACCGAGCTGAACGGGTAGAACCCGGTCCGATCAAGTGTGTCTCGATCCTGCAACCACCAACATGAGGTCGGCTGTGCTACCAACGGCTTGCCTCGGTCGAGTGGCGGCACCAAAAGGACCCTAACATGTCATAGACTAGCTCTAAGATGATAAGGATTGAGCTGCCATTCGTCTGAGCAAGTTCCCCCGAACTAACGCCACTGCCGTCTCTTATCCCAACATCCAACACACTTATACGCCCCGCAACATGCCATTGGATGTTTATCGTACCTACTGATACGACATGTCACCGAGAGACAAGGTGTTGCCCGCAAAGTGAGTGCATCGGCTCCATCAGGAGACCCAGAGGGAGAGACCCAGCGTACCAGCCTGGCGGAAACCTGCGTGGGGTTAAAGAGCAATCACCTACCTACCAGGCTGGGATTCCCTATCTCTGGGTTTGCTTGCTCCTGCGTGCCAGATGACCAATGGGAAAGACCGGTTTTCTGACAGTCATCAGGACATGCCATATTTCTTTGGTTCTTAAGCCGACTTCCTGCAGGGCAGTCCACAAGGCTAGGTAGGCCGCATGCTTTTCGGGGATGTCTCTCACCTACCCGAGATACCGAGGAGACGCTGCAGCTGTCCGGATCACATTGCATGTTGGCTGCCCACCCCGCAGAAGATATTTTGGAATAAGGGTTCGACGGCCGGGTATCACGGATGGAGCTCTCACAACCTTTTTCGCCATCTCGCGTGCCCATGTCCCGGAAACCACGCGAGGTGGTGGCCAAATGCATTCAATGTGCAGATTGCCCAAAACCCATGTCCGTTTGCCGCAGTGGAAATAATTACCATTTGCGATATATTATTGATTTGTGAGGAAGGAGGAAGGCATCTCCAGACGGCATTGATGAATGCTTGAATAAGGACAAATTATTCCAATCTAATTGTTTGGTTGCCGCCTAGGGTGGTGGTGGGCAGTCGTGACACCGTGCCACCGCGCCACGCCGTCTTTTACAGCCGGCGGGGACCTGGGGAAATGACAGGAACTTTACGTACGAGAATCCGTAATTCCAGTCGTTCTCGATAACCTTAAACTGCTACCGAGGCGCTGGAGAATCCGTCGTGAGTAGACTGGAGCAAAGGACATCAGTAATCGATGCTGCGGTGGTTTGCCAGGCGCAAAGCTTCGCTTGCCTCAAGTTTGTTCCTTCGTGTGATGTTTGGTTACCATGTTTGCCCAAACGCTGTTCGTCGTGCTACACTGAGAAAGACGGTGAGATAGCTGAGTAAGAAAGGATGCCGAGGTTGCTACCGAGTCAGTTGCGCCGATTCGCTGTTCTTCGATGGATGTGCTGAATGAATGACATGTCCCATCTTCATCACCAAGGCAGGAATACCGATACAATCAAATCTGACCATAACCGCATTTCCAAGGTCCTTTTGCGTCGGACTATCGCGTGGGGCGGAAGTCGCCCATCAGGAAAGTCTCCAAGCGCAGTCGGACGAACCAACCCTCTCCAGTAACTCGGATCTCAAGCGGCAGGCATCCTTCAACCATGTCAACCCAGAAGGGCGTGCCTACGGAGTACAGAGGGACGTTTGTCACGCTTTCAGAGGGGCCATTTGCGGAGGGAACGAAGGGGGGGAGGGGTCTCAGGAACTTTTTGTTCATCCACTTGTGTCCAGAATGCTCAACTTGTCAGTGCTTGTGTCATTAAACTGACAGCCTCGAAGCCAACTCGACGTAATGATTGGCTTCTCTGCCGACAGAACATGACATGGGTGGCATCATTTGCCGTCTCTTCCGACGTCCTTCCCGAACAGTGCAGATTGTCGCTCTGTTTCCGCGTCTCTGAGTGGCTAGTTGAGTCGGAACTCGCTTCTCCAGCTCTTCGACTCTCGCGTGCCCTTGCAGGGATTCAACTCGGGTGATTAACTGAGAAAGTCTTGGCCTCGAAGGCTCGAAGGGGGGACAACCGCGCTAGGCAGGCATTATCCTCGGACCCCAAGGTCCCTTTGCTATCGGCAGATCCACTGAAAGCAGGGCCCTTTTGCATTGAACGACTTTTTGTCGGAGGAGTGGCGACGCGGGTTGGCTAGCTCGCAGCCACCAACGCGTTGGTCTTGTTGCCCTTTTCCTTCTTTTGGCTCTAGTGGTTGAGCCCAGGGTACGACTTGCGGCTTCTGGCGATGCTTCCCACGCTTCCCCGACCTTGGCCACCCGTCTTGGACGTTGCTTGAGTTGCTTGAGTTGTGCTTGGCTGCCATCCTCTCTGCCACACCGGGCAACACCATGCCCTCCCTCGGTCACCACCTGCTCTTCTCGTGCTTGGCGCCCAGCCCCCTTGGCGATCGATCCGGGAGGCGGCTCTTTGAGTGGCCTGTTGAGTGCGGAACGACTCACCTCGATGCTCTCAGCTCTCGGGCTTCTGTCAGTCAGTCAGTCAACTCCGAAGTTGTGCGCCCCATCTCGTCAAGTCAATGTCCAACGCTGGAAGATGGGAGGCGGCGGTGACCGGCGGCGCGACGGCCGAGGAGCGGGATGGATCAATTGCCAACGACCCAACGCCATTCCCGCCCAAACGGCGCTCAACGGCCCTGGCCTAAGGTTGTGTAGTCATCGAATGACAAGAGGCCTCTTGGTCATTCTAGAAGACGCACAGGCTCCGCGACCGCACTGTCGAACAGTACGTGAGTATCTAATTTATTCCAGTCACCGAGAGAGGCCTATCAGGGGGTGGAGAAGAGACGGGCGGAATATGTCCACCCCCAGAGCACCCCTCCACTCCCACAATCCAGCCCGCTCCTTCTCGATTGCTAGTTCGTCTGCATGCTAATTAGTTCGTGGCCTGTGATTCTTCGAGCGGTTCTCTCTGCGACTGTATCGAAGTGTCGAACGCGGATTGGCGGGTTGGTCGGTTGACTCAATGTGCCGTGGTATCCTATCAGACGGCACGATCACACTTCATTCGAGCAGCCAGAATCAAACCCTTGCCACCCTTCTAGACGGTGGCGAGGAAGGATATGCCCAGCAAGAGTCCTCTCGAGACGAACGATTGTTGCATATCAGGGGCGACTTCGTTTATCGGTCACGTCAGTGTGTCTGTCGAGGACAAGCTACCGCCCGTTCCACGGCTCCATGTGTGTGTGTGTGTGTGTGTACTCCATAGAGACACACACCCTCCATCTCGTCCAAACAAGCTTCCGCTTGCATCCAGCGCAATATCTACATAGTAGCCTTTTCGTATCGCCCGATGTTCTGCCAGGGGTTGGCCCGCTTCGCCAACGACTGACTCCATTAGGCAGGTCAATATCTCGGCCCACTGGTCGCCGATATGGCAACCGATCATGGAGTCCATCGATGAGGCCCTGGATGTGCGACGCATCTAAATACTACCCGACGCGCTCTCCCTCGTCGGCCCTGATTCTGGATTCTTCAGCCCACAAGCTCTACGACCAGAGACTCCCCCCTTTGAGTTCCATTCTGTTGACAACTCAGGGTGCAACCCGAACACAACACCAACCCGGTAAACAGTACCTGGAAGATTGCCAACCATGGCCTTCAGCAAGTGGAGGGGCAAGGTCGGAGAGCGGCCCATCGTGGTCGACGCCGTCTCGACCGGCGTCGATGCCAACGGTCTCGAGACCGTCAACCCGGATGCCGAACTCAAGAAGTTCAAGAAGATTCACAAGTGGGATCCCTTTTTGGACATTGACAAGCTCGATGCCGCCGACGCCGCCGTCCAGTCTGGCGACTACGAGAAGGAGGCTGCCGTTGAGGCTGCTCTCCACGAGGACTCTCCCTACCCCGAGGTCCGCGCTTCGGTGAGTTTATTCCAACGTGCCGAGTCGAGCAACGGGCGTCATGACTAACATACTCAGGTTCAACCTTTTGACGACACCGAATTGCCCATCAACACTATCCGTGCCTGGATTATTGGTGCCATCATGTGCACGCTCATCGCTGGGTGCAACATCCTTCTCGGTCTCCGTCGCTCACCCATCATCATCACCTCCACCGTGGTGCAATTGATCTCCTACCCCCTGGGCTGCTTCTGCGCCAAGGTTATCCCGGAGATCAAGTTTAACGTCTTCGGTAACGAGCTTAACACCAACCCCGGTCCCTTCAACGTGAAGGAGCATACCATCATCACCATGATGACCGCTGCCGGTGCCACCGCCAGTTACGCCATCGATATTCTCCTCGCCCAGGAGATCTTCTACAAGCAATACTTTGGCTGGGGTTTCCAGATCCTGCTTATTATCTCGACCCAGGCCATGGGTCTTGGTATCGCCGGTATCCTGCGTCGCTACCTCGTCTGGCCCGCCGCCATGGTTTGGCCCGCGACCCTCATCACCACCACCGTCATGCACTCACTTCACGACCACTCGTCTTCAGATCCCGCCCTCACCAACGGCTGGAGGATCGGTCGCTACAAGTTCTTCCTCATTGTGGCTGCCGCTACCTTTGTCTACGAGTGGATTCCCGAGGTGTTTGCCCAGTTCCTGCAGATCTTCACCTTTGTCTGCTGGATTGCCCCCAACAACGTTGTTGTCAACCAGGTCTTTGGCGGTCAGACTGGTCTCGGTCTTATCCCCATTTCCTTTGACTGGAGTACCATTTCCGGTTTCTTGCTGTCTCCCCTGCAGACTCCGGCTTTTGCCATTGCCAACGTCGGTGCCGGTATCATTATCATGATGCTTGGCTGCATTGGTCTTGCCTGGGGCGGACCCGAGTTCTACCGCTACCTCCCGATCAGCGCCAACTCTAACTTCGATCACTTTGCACAACCCTACAACACCAGCCGTATCTTGACCCCCGACTTCACCTTCAACGAGACTGCCTACAAGGAGTACTCCCCTCTCATCCTGGGTCCTGCCTTCTCCCTGTCTTACGGCATGGGTTTCGCTGGTCTCATCAGCACCCTCGTTCACGTCGGTCTCTTCTACGGCCGTGACATCATTGACCGCACCAAGTCAGCTTCCAACGAAGAGGCCGATATCCACCTCAAGCTCATGCGCCGCTACAAGGAGGCTCCCGAGTGGTGGTTCGCGACCATGTTCGCCATCAGCTTTGCCTTTGGCATGATCGCTTCTCAGGTGTGGAACACTCACTTGACGTGGTGGGCCTACATTATCTGCATCATTATCGGTGCCTTCTTCATCCTCCCCGTCGGTATCATCCAAGCTGTCACCAACCAGCAGACTGGTCTGAACGTCATCACTGAGATGATTGTCGGTTACATGACTCCCGGTCGCCCCGTCGCCATGATGTTGTTCAAGTCTTGGGGTTACATGCTTTGCTACAACGGTCTCCAGTATGTGTCCGACATGAAGGTCGGCCACTACATGAAGATCCCTCCCCGCACCATGTTCGCAGCCCAGACCTTCGCCGTCGTCTGGTTGTCTCTTGTCCAGATCGCTTCCTACAACTTCCTCCGCGGAAACATTGATGGCGTCTGCACTTCTACCCAAGCCCAGGGTCTCACCTGCCCCAACGCCCGCACTTTCTACAACGCTAGTGTCATTTGGGGTGTCATCGGTCCCCGCCGCATGTTCGGTGCCGGCCAGCTTTACTCCTGGGTCAACTACTTCTGGCTTATCGGTGCCATCTGCCCCGTCATCCAGTTCTTCCTCGCTCGCCGCTACCCTCGCAGCATGCTCCGCTACGTCTTCTTCCCCGCCATCTTCGGTGCTGCTGGTATGATCCCTCCTGCCACTACCTGGTGGTTGGGACAGTGGGTTATTGTCGGTCTCATCTTCAACTGGTGGGTCCGCAACCGTTTCTTCGGCTGGTGGAGTAAGTCTTTTCCCCATGTGACTAGTGATCCATTTGGACTAGTCTCTGATTCCACGTTTGCTAACCCAAACACCAGCTCGTTACAACTACGTCCTATCCGGAGCCCTCGACATCGGCACTGCTCTCTGCATCGTCATCTCCGGACTTGCTCTCGGCCTTTCTAATACTACTTTCCCTGATTGGTGGGGGAACACAGTTTTCGTATTTCCGATTGCCTTCCCTCTTACTGTATTCTTATACTAACTTCAGACACAGAACGATAACCTCGATGCAAACGCTGCCGCTGTGACGAAGATCTTGCCCGATGATGGATCTACCATCGGCCCTACCCACTGGTAGTTTGTTGAGGGGTGTAATGGACTCTGGGCTTCGCTGTTTGTGACAGGTACCCGGTCCTGTATGGAGGACAACCTTTCAACATTGGACAAATATAATTATATTGATAATGATCCCACAAGTTTTACGATGTCTTCGACACTCTTACTGTGATTCGACTCCACGATATAAAAGTGATCCTAGTGCATCTTCCGGAACTTAATACCTGTCTTTTGAGTTGCTGAAAACTGTACGTCGCGACCACATATCAAACTCTGCCTAAGACAGAGAAGCCGGCCAGCTACCACGAGACTGCCCTGTATGCCTTGCCTGGTCACTTGTTCTTTTTCCACTCCATACAACTAGTAGGCCATGCAGCGAAGATTATGAACCATGGGTATAGTATCAAAGAATCCCACCTGGACCCCGAGTGAGACAGGTCCGATTAATCTACCTCTCAGTCCCGTTGTCATTCTGGACTTTGATCCGCCTCCCGACTTCAGCTTCTCCATTCACTTACACGCAGATCTCGGAGTCTTTTGCAAGTTTCATGTGATCTTATAACGAAGACTATATAAACGATAACGAGAATAAAATATAACTAGAACCTTTAATAGTAATTCTTAAGGAACGACGTAAGCGATGTAGGGAAAAGACCGATA